>CM060910.1:610354802-610479802 GCA_030737875.1 Allium sativum | reverse complement strand
TATATGCAGAACAACATCCCTAAGTGCTCTCACTCCACTCATTGTCTCTCCCATGAATCCACTCATTATTTAAATATAAAACAGTGGCCATTGTATGAAGGTATAGTGGATGCTCCCAAACAGAGATATTGCCGTATAACTCTTATGTATATAGAGGGCCATACCTCATTGTTGCTAAACCTCGATCTTCAATTTTCCTTTGTTTCAACCGCATATTCCAATTTAAATAATCATATTTTCTCTTAATTTTACGTTACTTTATTTTTAGCAGTTGAAACAATGCATCGAAACTAATTTAATGTAAATTCGGGAAGAAGTCGTGTAGCATTGTTATTTAATTTCCTGAATACACAAGCTGGGATATAAATATAAGCCATTCATGTGGTTTATGCCAGCTCTTTGTCTGAACAGTTGAATACCTCATGAAAACCTCGTGTTACTAGTTGTCCAGTTGCTTGCTTTAAGAGTTCTGGAAACATACAGTGATCTAGTTCAACTGAAGACGGTATTCCCAACTGCATTTTTGCCATTTTTATTTGCAAGTGTGCCTACTGATTCTGAGATGCTAGGTGCCACGGGGTGGCACATTTGAGAGAGAAACTTGGATGTAGAAGAGCATCGGTGAGAGGTTGGTGTTCTATCTTCATGGTAAGTACTTGTTTTCACTTCCGAGTACATTGTCTATTGGTAAGACTGGTTTAGGAGTTGGATGTTTCAACACTTCATTGACGGGTGGGGGCTATGCCTGAACTCGTTAGTGAAGTGCAATGGGCGGTGGTCATGCCGGAGTTCATTGGGGAAACATTCATGCTTTCTTGATTGAAGATAGAAGGAAATGCTTGGGTGCATTGGAATTTGTGATGTAGACGGATATAGTATCGAGGTGGAGTGTTGAATATGCGATACTATGTGTTAGATCTAGAGGATATTTTGGATCTGGAGAATATTTTGGATCTAGAGAATATTTTGGATCTAGAGAATATTTTGGAGGAAATTTTGAGAATTTCCATATACTTCTCTATGCCTATATAAGCTACATCGACTACAAAAGGAGGTGGATCACAAATCAAGAGATTAGATCTAAGATTATTCTAATTAGGGTTTAGGCAATCCTAATCTTCTTCAATTTCTTTCTCCACAAAATCAAATTTTTCTAATAAATTTGATCATTGTAATCAATCTGTACTCTTCTATTGATATTAATAAAGGTTTCTCTCTCAAAGTGGACGTACACTGACAAGACGTCGGTGGAACCACTATAAATCCCTGTGTGATATAGTTTCTCGTTATTGCTCTATTATTTCCATTGTTTGGTGATTGTGATTGGTTTGGATAAGACTGAGATTGTTCGATTGGTTGTTTTTGCACTATTACCACGATCTCGTTTTCCGCAGCGTTGGGATTTTTGATTTAAGCGGTCTTGAATCAAAATTTCTCCACAACATTCCTAGCTGTGTTTTGGTGATTTTTATTTGCAAGTGTGCCTCCTGATTCTGAGTTGTTTGTCTGCTTTCCTACAGCAACCATTCAAAGTATTAAATGAAGCTAACCTATTCTCATATGAAAAGCAGGGTTAGACAATTTTTCGTTTTTTATATAACTGATCAATGTCGGTGGTTAGCTGAACATAGGAAATGCCACAATTGGGAGAACATAGAAACACACGATGGGAGGACGTAACTAATGTCAGTGCATGGAAGAAATACCTGTTCTTGCTTAAAAATGAGAAATAGGCAAAGCAAGTTACGAAAAATGCGGGCATCTCTTTCATATATAGATACAGCTTCTGATGGATATATAGAGAAAGAGAACTATGAATTGCATAATGATGAAAATTTAAAAGCAACACAAGCAAGCTACAGCACAGGTTGTTAGTTTGTACGTATTTATTCAAAGTTTCTTGATAAGCTGATCGTCATCTAGGTTAATAATAAAATAAATATATATCTAGTAGGACGTATGCTGGAATTCATATGTCTGGAAACATTCAAACTAATGTGTACGATAGTACGCAAGCAAAACGGTTACAAGCCTGGCCAGTATATGAACATCATAAATTATAAAGAAGATTCTAAGGAACATGCCTTCTAACTTTGTAAGACAAGCATGCACTTTAATACTAGCATGAGATGTATCATGTTTAGTAGTTGTTACATTAACATATCATATTACGGTCAATGATCATATGCTTTTTGTGTTTTCCATCCCAACTTGTAATGATCAACTGCAACTGTGTACACAATCACATTATACAACACGTCCTCCTTTTTTGACATTGAGTCATCATCGAGTAATCATAAATCCAACATAAAAAGCAAACTTTATCTTTATCTCCAAATTAGTCAACTTCAGTTTCCGCGTCAAACATCTAGACAGTTGATCGTTTATAAATAGCATGCCTCTCTTCTTCGTTTTGTCAGATATATTCGTGTATTTTCAAATTAATACACTTAAACTGTTGGAATTTGATATAGAGAGGAGAAGAGAGATTAAACATAGAATAATTGAATGACTACATTGTTATTGCTTCACTTTTCTTCATATCACAAATGAGAGAGTACAATTATATTTATAACACAACAAAGATTCTAGACTCTTCTTCTTTAGATTTTTCCTTATCTTCCAACACTAAAACAAAAACACCATTTTACAACACTGATTCTGCGACAGTTTACTGAAATGTTGTAGAAAATTTAGATTTTTCATGACATATGTTAAAAAAAAATGTTGTAATAGATTTTTCCGAACAACATTCTTTTCACAAATGTTGTAAAATAATAAATATTTACAATGTTTACTTAAAATGTTGTAAAAAACAATTTTTAACAATGACTTTTTAACATTGTATTATTTTTACCTTTTCGTAACATATACGTAATGTTATTGAAATATGCAACTAAGACTACAGTTTTTAAACATTGTAAATTCATAGTATTCAACAATAGTTACTAAACGTTTTAAACTCGGTGTTTTACAACAACCAAAAATAGTTGTATATTCTATCTATCTTTTAGTTTACAATATTTGGATAATGTTATCTTAATTCATTTTAGGACAATGTTTATTTAACGTTATTATTAACATTATATTTAACAACTTTTGATTGATATTGTTAATATTCATATTCATATTTTAACAACATATTATTAACTTGCTATAAGTAATAGGGTTGTTATGGTAAAGGTTACAGGTACCGTACTGTTTTTACTGATAAATCAGAATTGCTTACCGTTACTGATTGACTGGTATACTGATAATCTGGTAACCGTTACACTGGTAATGGTAAATTACCATTAATTTGTCCATCAAAGTTTATTTCATGACATATTTGTGTACACAAAGCATCTTTATCATAATATATATATATATATATATATATATATATATATATATATATATATATATTGGTATACTTTACCTGTAAGGATTTAATTATGAATTATTATTTTTATAATAAACGGAGTAATTTATTCAAATAGAGTACAAAGTCGATAAACATGTTCAAATAGATGGGTAGTCACAAACTACAAACAAAGGCTAGTGCTGATCCCATCAATCCATATCAATGTACCATTATTTAGAATAATTAAATGGACATTATCTTAAACAATATTTGATGTTATTGGAATACATTAAATCTTAGGGCATTACATTAAACTATACTATAACAATTTACCCGTATATTAATATACACTTGCAAAGCCATACCAGCTGGAAGACAAAAAGATTCCAACTTTGAGAAACATGTTGATAAGGTTTTCTATCTCTGTACAAAGTCGATTTTCTTCAATCTAAGAAATCTACCGACAGTGAGAAATATAAATTTTAACACAAGTTTGGCATTTCAGACAATACTTTGTTGGTAATCACTATTTTAAAGGCTTATTTGTTAAAATATTTTGTGTATCCAGCATTTCAAAGAATACATTCCAGACATCAAACTGTCATGCATTTATAGAGAACATTGGTATTAAACAAACATGAAATAAATAATATATTACACAGCATCCATGCGAACATACATGAAATAAATAACTCAATACACAGACTTTGAAATTTAGAGAGAATTTTACAAAGTATTAGAATCTATCTACTTTTCAAGTAAAAAAATACTAAACTTCATACAAAAACCTGCAAATACTATATCAAAATGGATTTAGAATTTTTTCCTAGTCCTAGTGGCGTAGCTAGAAAACATATATGAATGGGGCAAAATGTTAGTTTTGGAGGTTCGGAGGCAGTTTCCTTCGGAATTTTATTTTTTATTACTAATTATTTTATCATGCGTACGAAGAATAATTTCATAACATCAAACAAGAACAATTAAATATAATAATAATCCATTATTAACATATTTCAGCATATCTAAAACTAAAAAGTTATATTTTATTTTTATTAATAATTTAAAATAGTCTTGTTTTTATAAATTGTGAATGCACTTTTTAAAATGTCTACATTAACCGAATTGTCTACAGCACCCTCATCATTGTCAAGCTAACACTGCTCTACAGCAAAACTAAAAAAATTGAATTACCCAGCGATCTCTGTTATTGTAGCAATCACGTTGAAGCTTTTTTTTTCTAACAAAAGGGATACTTAAGTACATTAAAAAACAAAACACAAGAAGTTTGAGTTGGCAACAAATACAACAAACTACCCAACAAATACTATAGAAAGACTACAAGAAGCCAACTCAAACTAAAAGGAAAACACACTACAAACAGACCCAAGTCATGACACCCAAAATAAATAAAAAAATCAACCAATACATCATGACACAAGACACAACAAAGCCCACAAAACCATGCCTGAAGCAAAGAGACATAATTACACCACCAAAAAACGCAGAAGGCCTAGAAACAAAGCCCTCAACTAATCAGCACAGAAGTAACACCAAGCACACCTCCAGCAATTACATGAAGATCAGTCTCCCTCAACAAGCAAATACACCAAATAAATGCACAACACCATTCTCCAGAAATCCAACATGAAGGTGTACCATGCACCAACATAACTCTAAGTCCACTATAGGAAACTCAGCAGAGATATCAAGAACCCAGCTCCAAACAACAGACAGGAAATACAAAGGTAATACATTGATAAACTAAAAAGCCCCATAACTGAAACTGAAAACCAAAACCAAGCAACTTATCCTTTTGAAATTGCCCCACTCATAACACCTCCAGGATAGTTGCCTTCATCCTTAGTTTTCTTAGATTTAAACCTATTTTGAAACAGTTATACTAGTTTCATCCGTTCAGGGTTTGTCTAAGCTTACCAGATTTAAGCTTGGCTTTCTTCCTTTTAAAGCTACTTGTAGAACCATCCGATTCATTCATTAAAGCATCATTAACAGCAGCTTCTTCCTGAGAATGAACCTCACTGCAATCCTCTAAAATTCTGTCATAATCAGACTTAACTTCATAGTGATCAATTACTTTGTCATACACACTAACCTTCTCACTACACTTATGCATGTAATCTTTGTTAATTGGTAATTCTTTTGGAAGATTATGAATATCAACTTCTCTGTTTTTATCCAAGACGTTATCCGTATGAGATCTACATTCAGTTACATGTTTATCTAAAGTGTTTGGCCGATTTCTATTAGTGACAGATGTACTCAGATTTGTTCCAGCAACATCATTATCCTGCTTTGAATAGGAAACTCTTACTGAAATAACCAAATTAACAAGCCAATTTTACAACAGCAGAAACGTCTGAAATTGAGCCAACTAAAAAGCACTGACTGTCAAACCACTACTAACTGCAGCCCATTTCAAAGCTTCCATGTGTAGGACCAAGAGACTAACGAGAACACCACACCTGAATCCCTGGCAAAGACTATGTGCGGTGAAGGCTACATGCGGCGAAGGCTACAGCAAGCTGCGGAGGAGTCTAATTTTCAGAGTCTACAGCTACAATTTGATATAGAGAGTTATTTGTGAGTCGCAACGTTGAATTGAGTGACTGAGTAGGTCTCTTTGAAGACTAGTTTTTTTTTTTCTTTTTCTTGAACCATGAGTTATATTTTTTTCTTCTTTATGTGAAGCCTGAGAGGGTCATGTGCCCAAGTCAGCAATAACATGCGCCAAAAATGTCAACCTGCGCATATTTTGCTGCCATAGACAGATTAAATACTTTAGATAAAGTGAGCAAGTTGAATCAATACATATCAACAGTATGTATGCTATGTAAGACATCAGAAGAGACTAGGAATCATCTTTAATTTGAATGCCAATGCTCCAGCACAATATGGAATATCATTAAGCAACAATTTAATTTACCTTATATCAACTCATCAAGGCTGGAAGAAAATTTAGCACTTATTTCTGCAAGATCCTATCACCGTAAAACTAAACGCAATATTTTAGATGCGTGTCTAACTCTCTCAATTTGGCATCTTTGGAGCGAAAGAAGCAACCGCTTATTCAGAGGTTAGTGAACTACCGCCATGTGTAAGAACTAAACTAATCAAGCAAGACATTGATACTACTCTTAAATAAAAATAAATCAATCTGTTGCTGGCAACCTTATGCTTAGTGCAAATGACGAACCTGTTGTATTGCTTCACCCCTTTTTTTATCCGCATGATTATGGAGGTCCTCAGTCCCATGTTATCGGTTGGTACCTTGACAGTGACGCGGCGCTAGTGAAGATTTCAGGGAATGCTAAAGTACCATTAACCCTTCCTTATCACCTACTTGGGCAAGTAGGTCCAGATTTAGGATTGCTTCGCTGAATTTGACATGTGGATTTTGGCTTCGGTAAATGAGCTTTACTTTGGGATGGATGTGGATGGAAGACACGTGCTCCAGCAAGTGAGATACGAAAGGAGTTGAGGTTTTTATAAAATAGGATATAGTGGGACTAATGTAATGGTGATCAAGTATCTTTGGGTACTAATGGATGTTCTGTACAAGTGACTTTTGTGGTAGAGTTAGGGTCCTTGGGGATAATTACCATAAATTGTGCTCATTATGAATCATATCCAGTGTTAAAAAAAAAATAGAGAAGTTTGCAGAACATTCAATCAAATTCTATGTTTAAAAAAATAATGACTTTCCATTAAAAAAACAAAATGGCCAGTACAAGAAATACGAACATCAATTAAATCTGACAAAGGAAGCAAGTATAGAAATATTCAGATGGAATGCAAATCATACCTGCTTGGAATAGCAAGCGGTTCATCATCCACAGCAAACGGACAGGTAAATTCAAGATCACCATCCCTGAAGGAAAATCTGCTAAAGCTTCTAGAATGAATTCTTGGAGAAGAACATGATGATAGCTTTCACCCAGATAAATTTCCTACTTCATCCTTGCCATTTTTTTTTTTTTTGCAAAGTCATGCCGATATGCAACTCTCGCATGACTTTCTTCACTTGTAGCATGCTATTTGGAGAACAATTATGAGCATTCATTCGAGTCCTTAGGAGCTTTTAACTGTTATGCAAAGGTGAAACAAGCCCTTGACCATTGCACTATTCTAGACAATGGAACCGACTAGTTGCACCAGTATTATATGAAGGCCTTTTGCAAAGAATTATGTTATCACTTCTTCAATCATGGCATGTTTGGAAACAGGGCCCATCCTAGAAGTTTTGGTACCTAAAGCGAAATGTGAAACCGAGGCCCTTAGACTAATGCTTTTATCATCAATTAAATCATCAAAATATGCTAAGTTGATAAATAATGGGAAGACGAACAAAGACAAATAACTTTATTCACACTTTTAATTTAAATTAATACAACAAGATCAATGTTAATTGTTTCTGAATATCCAAGCTTGAACTTTTTATTAGGCTATTTTTGATGAAAAATTTGTTAAGAGAACTATTTGTGAATTAGTGAATACATCTAGCCTTCGTTTTCTAATCCTTTTGACGTGTCTAGATTTTTGTTTAAGCATTTCTAAACATCAAATAACATTATATATTAATAATTATTGAAATAATAAAGAGTAAAATAATAAATATCTAGTCCATTAGTTATTAATTATTAAAAATAATTCCTAGAATATGCTGAAGCAAGAATTCTTTAAACTAGTTTATTGGACAAAAAAATTAACTATAATTTTCTATAAAAAAGTTTTTTTTTAAATTGACTAGCTATTAAAAAAACATTAAGTTTTACCAAGTTCTTATCCTATAGTTATTCCAAATAACAAAGGATTAATTGACAAGAATAATCCAAAGTTTAACCCGTCCGCTCATATTAATCCCAAGTTTGCGTTATTTAAAAATAATCCCAAATTTAGGGGGTGTCTTCCCATATTGATCCCACTTACTTGCTAACCTGTTATAACCAGTTTCATCCTCTTTCTCTCACATGACCCAGCTCTTCTTCCTCAAACTGAAAACCCGTGTCCCCTCCTATACACAAACCCATATCGATCTTCACCAAACTTGGCCAACGAATGCTCCTTCTTGCCACGGACCCCACCATGACCTCGCATCAGCCTCCTCCAACCACTTCTCTCTCTCTCCTCTTTAATTAACTGCAAATATTTATCTAATGCCTGCTCATGCTCCTTCCGCTTACCGTGCTCACAGGTCCCTCGCGCCTCTACAAAAGAAGAAATAAAAAAAGAAAGGAAAGCCAACTGTCTTAGTTGCCTAAGCCACCTTAGGAACCATTGTGTCCCCTCCAAACAAAATTGCAGCATTCCCGAACCATTGACAAAGCGTAAATTGCAGCATATTAATGACATCAGCGATAATACAGTTAAGTTTGCAAACAATACATTACAGTTCTAAATATTTCACTAGGCTTAGACTGATGCATGTATTTCAAAGAAAACAAGTAAACTAAGGGAAATATTTGATAACAGCTTTAGTCCTTCATATTAACAAACAATCCCAAATGATCATATACAACCACCTTGACATCAATGTAAGACATATCACTCATTCTGACACCATGGAAATGCTACAATGTTTACAGACGTTGTACATTCAAAAACGTCTCTTCTGTCTTCATTAAAGAGTTTCTCAAAGCAACTGCAAGTTTTGATCTTTATTATTGTTTGTGACTCCATCTATGCTGATAAACCCACTGCTGCTCGAATTTTCATCAAGCCTCAACCAGAAAACCATCTGCCTTCGCCTCACCCACATTCAACAAGCCCTATTACAACCACAAACTGCCACCCCACATCTCATCCACATATACAAGCCTTACCCACATAATTTCTTGTTTATGTGAGTTCGAATCCATGCTTAAAACGCTAACCAAGAATGTTGCAAGGGTTCTGAAGGGCGATTTCATCATGGGAAGTTCACCTCCCCAATCGCGCCTCAAATTCACGAAGTTCGCCTCCCCAATCGCGCCTCCATCCTAAACTCGACATAACCCTCGACGTCAAGCACGCTCACAGTTAGTTGAAGATCGCACGATTGATTTGGGATTTTTTTGGAAAAGTAATTGAAGAAATTATTTGAAGAAAAATTAAAGACGTAAGAAATAAGGAGAACGAACGGATTTGGCAAAGTTAAAAAGATTGAAACCGGCTAAACTGGTCAATGGGTTAACGAGATCAATATGGGAAGACACCCCCTATACTTGGGATTATTTTTAAATAACGCAAACTTGGGATTAATATGAGCGGACGGGTTAAACTTTGGATTATTCTTGTCAATTAATCCAATAACAAATTAAATATATCAATTATAATTTAATGCTTATTATACAATTAATCCTTAATATACAATTAACTAACTTAAAATTTGAATATAAGGATCAAGATTGGCATTAAAACCTAATGATGTTTACAAATTACAAGTACAATTAACTTAACATAAGAACACACAAACCAAATATTTGGTTATTTTACTAATGATTTAACAAAAACTGAAATGAACTCTTCTACCGTTAGTTTTATACAACCATTAGGTACTGCCACTAAATTTGTTGGCATTCTACGTATATGGTAAAACTAAAATTATGTACCTTTCCACAAGCAGTCAAGTAGCCACATGAGCAAAAGTCAAAAATGTAAGAGCATTTAAAGATGTTTGTACGATTGTGCTCTTACAGTCGATTGGAGTCTGGAGTAGCTGTCATAGACAAATTGATGTCTATTGTTGATGAATTATCATTGATTATTGATGTCCTCGTCGCCATCGTTCAACATCGATTGTCGGAGTCGCCATCACTATCGATTAAATTTTAGTGAATTCGTGATAATTTTTTTCATTTACAACGGATCGAGATCAGGGTAATTTTCCCCCTTTTTATTACCAAGCTACTTTTATATGAATACTTGTAAAGTATCACAAAAAAAATAAGAAATAAGTAAAGAAGCAGCAGCACACGAACAAACACTGGGTAAATCATACTTTTTCCTCCATAAACATCAAAAGGGAGTAGACCTGGGTATACACAGTGAGTGAAACCAATCCTTGAAATGGTCATTAGATAAAAGCTCGTAAGCCGATGTTTCTTCTAATTCCTATTATTTACGTTGTTAAGTAGTTCATACAAACTAACAGTGACTAAGAAAAAAAGAACTCCGAATATTTTAGAAGATTAAGCAATACACAAATTCCATTCTAATTAGATTGCGAAACCATACAACTATAAACATCATCTGGATAACTGGCATTGCAATTAATTTAGAAAACCGCATCAAAAGACATATTAAATAATAAAATATATCCAATTGAAGCACAAAACATGAAGAGGAAGAAAAAACTAAAAAAGAGTACGATATACGATTATTTTGAAAAGCATATTACCTTTCCAGCGGTAGAAGGCACCATGATGCTTTTGGCTAATAAAAAATCAGTCTTTTTCCGTGAATATTAGGGATCCAAATGTTACCAGAAATCAGGGTATTTTCCCCTCTTTTTATTGCGCATTCGGCATATGGAAAAGCTGCTAAAGATGGTGCCCTATAATTTTCTGTGGCCCAAAGCCATTGCTCTACCGGCTTTACCAAAAGGCCGGCCTTGTTTGGAAATATATTTAGAAGGAGATGATGCCATTGCCAAAAGAGGAAGGAAACTGACAATCAAAATTAAACTGGAAGGTACTGAGCTGTGTAAACTTATGAAGATCGGAATTTTAATAGTTGTAACTGAAATTTGCGTTAACTAAAATATTTCAAGCTTCACAAAACAATTTTTTTTGATAACTTGGAGTACTCAACATTTGAACTGAAAAAAGGTGAACTTCCTATATTAAAATACAGAACCATAAAGTATAAATTGGCTCAAGAAGCCATGGAAGTCTTCGTTTCCACAGATTTGGTTCACAAACGAACATGAATTTCCAATATTACGAAAAAACAGAGCTCAAAAATCTAATCTTTAGAGCAAACATAGCAAGAAACAAACATGCTACACTTTAAGGAGAAGTGAAACCCACTAAAAGGACAAAAGGCACAAGATTCGAATTTAAACAAAAAAAAATCACTTACAAAGTTGGAAACCCTGAATAGAAGGGTAACGTTCGTGTAGTAAGCAAATTTTGATGTTTAATTATGGATATGCCACAGGAATTTTTTTTGTTTTTTGTTTTTTTAGATCATAAATGTACTTGAAAAAAATATGAAACTTACATGAGTTGAATCACATTGGATGGTTCATGGTGCTGTCAAAGTCAGCCAAAATCAATACAATATTTCTAAAGAAAGTCACACATATGCTAGAAGAAATGATACACGATTGTAACTAATGTACTTGATATTGTGATTCTATGCTTGCATAAGGAAAGAGCTACCATTTTGCTTATAAATAAGCTGGTTAAATCTCTTAAACATCAAGCAGCCAGGAAAACATCACTAAAACGTAAAGCCATGCTTCAGTTAAAAATTTCTACCTTAAATAAGCTTTATGTAATTTATGTTTTCCAAGAGAAATAAAAAGTGACATGTGTGGGTAAAATGAAGGAATTGAGCCTATACAACTCCATTGCATTTTCCAGAGGCTAATCGTGCACAAGGTTGTTGTTTTTTTCATGTCTTAAATTTAATGAACTTCTCTACGAAATACTTTTTTTTTTCATTTTTTTAAGAAAAAGAGTTTCAATAGATCCACTGTGCATATAGAATCACTCGTTATATTGGTTTTATTGATAAACAGAAACTGTAAAATATAACAAACACAGCTAGTATGTAAATCACAGTCATGGCAAGAGAGGTTCCCCTGACATACAAGTGAAAAACAGACCCAAATTCTTCTACGTCTAATTTGTGTTTAACGACAGTTTGGCGAAGAGTGAATGCAATTGTGGTTGTCCAAAAAAAGATGCAAAACAAATGAATGATGTAACCATATATAGAAAAATTAGGGTGTAGAATATTTCTTGATATATCATCACTCAAAACAGTTGTCCAAGGCAATGAAGTGTAAAGAGTTGATATCAAGATGTTCTATTATCAAATTGCACGTATATGCAGTTGTTTATAGTGCAAAATTCAGTTTACTAACCATTTGTGACTAAAAGTTTCTGTACAAAAATACAAATAATAATGCTTAAGGCCCACCAAAAAGTGCAAGGCATGTGCGCCTTGCAACTTGCCTTAAGATGAGATTTAACAAACAAAACTAACCACAAAATTACGCATCATTAAAAAATAGCTGGATATTTGTTTTCTTCCGCTGCTTTTTATACACAACACTCGAATTATCTTTTCAGCTGGAACAAAAGCACAGGGTGCGAGCGTCTACTTATAGGGAACGCCTATGCTTCATAAGTCAAACTAAACTTGTTCAAGCAGGCACAAGTGTTAATATCTAGCAGGTCATTCACAATAAGGCATATTATCGATAATAGTGGATATGTAAGAACAAATAATTTATTACATTTTTGTTCTGTTTCTTGAACATCAAAAGTTAATATCAAAAGTTAATAATGCCACCATAACCATACCAGTTGCTCCTTGAGTGATCGATGGATTTTGTGCCAACAAAGCCTGATCATATATGAGAGTTTGAAAACTTATTTCATATACATGTAAAAATGGAAAATTCAAGCAAAAAGGAAGAAATACCTCTTCCAAGTCCAACATGCTATCAAAAGTTTCTTTGCACAATGATTCTAGGTCAGAATAAGCTTTATCAATTAGCTTATCTGTGTTGCAAATTGACGACCTAATAGGCTCCTGGTATGTCCAAAAGAATAATGAACACTTCTTAAGCAATAATACCTTACATAAATGTTTAAAAATGATTCAAATTTATGAATAAACATACCAGTGGTAATCTTTTGAATTGGAGAACGCTTTCTGCAATAACAATCTGATACATAAAGCTTTTTTCCTTAGTACCTAGTATGGGTGAAGTATAAGAACTAATCTGTTAACATATTAAAGATACTGAAACACATAGGACAAACTAGTGGTTTTCGATTCCTCTTAATACATGGACCATGACAAGGAAATAAATGCATGATTGTTGGAAAAAATTAATGCCAGTTGATTGAATTTTTTCCCCACAAAACACACAATCTAGTTCGCAATCTCAAATCAGTAATCCTACATTTCTATGGTTAGATCAAATGTGCATCTCTAAGCATAAACCCTATTATGAATGTCAATACCTTTGAATTCTTCACAGCTAAGCCTTTACAAAATTGTTCATACTTACGATGCTTTAGATTGCTCAGAAGAACACTATTTGAGACAGAAAAATATTAACCATCGCTTAAATACCAAGAATGACAAGTCATAAACTGAATAACAATTGGACAGTCAAAATTTAGCATTCCATTAGAGGTACGAAGAATATTCAGTTTCCAAAAATCTATTATACCAGATGATTTGATACAATAAAAACATGTGAACGATAGTGCATTTAAACAAGTATAAACACGCCAACTGCTAGACATCGTCTCGGTAGTTCATGGATGAATCAAAGTGCATCTAAGAATCTAAATCATCAGTATGTGATGCCAATGTTTTTTAGAAGAAAATATATAGTTTCAAAACGTAGTTTTGTCAACACTCTGTATCAGAAACAACACTGGAAAATTTTAAAGGGGATCACAAATAGACACTATCACTGTCCACCCTCTCCTGCTTGACATGAAACAAATAAGATGCAAATTTTCATAATTATACACTTTCTTTCCTTTGAAAAAGCAAGCCAATTAACATTCTCATAATTCTTCCACATCATGAAAAATCCTGAAGGCTGAAGTGCTAAAGAATTAAATGTATGGATTTTGCTTAATGATATTACCAGCCTAGCCCCTTTGACGTACTACATAGATATGAATAGCAAGATTTAAAGTGCAATCCTACAAACTCCTTTATGTGCAGTAAACTATAAAACATATAGACAGTACCCAAAGGACAAACCAAAATCAAATATATAAATGTGCCATATTTCAATTTTACTAGAATAGATACTTCACATGTCTAATACAATATGTTTACCTGCTTCCGTACATCTCGATCTAGTGCAGATTCTCTATTAGACTGCTTTCGCCTCTGTCTTTTCAGTTAAGCCCTTTCATCCTAATTTCAAAATGAATCACTTTTCAATTTTTCAACAAATACAATCTGTGTTTAATTGTTTGAAACTCCACACGGGTATTGGGATGATATATGACTTACACTAATCCCAATAATTAGGTTATGTCGATCGATTGATTGACAAGCTGTTATAAGCGTTGAATATTTATATTTGATGCTTATGCAGTGTAGAACGCACTTTGGATGATGGTTGATTGTTTATCGTCATTGTTGTATATATGAATTGGATGAAATCCATATAACTGAAATTATATGGTAATTGACTGTGTCTGATTCCAGTTCAAAATTATCGAATAATTTAAAATAATATTCAGTGAAAATTGAAATGTGAAGCAGTGTTAAGTAGTTAAACGCCATTTCAACGCGAACGGGAATTTTGTCGATTTTATAATGAATATCGAAAAGTGTGGTATCTTCCCTTGTGCAGTTTGGCAGAGCTGAAGATATCACTCATAGCCATAAGCAAATCAGATTTAAGCTCATCCCAATGCAATTTGTAAAATTTAGAGTTCATGCCATCTGGCCCTGGACTCGAGTCGTCGTGAATGGAGAACACAACCTTTTGTACTTCTAGCATAGAAATATCCCGCAGTAAAAAGTCCTGACCATCTGAATTAATAGTATAATCAGGCTGAAATTCTTGAAAGTCCATATGCAGATCACCATTAAACAATGAATTATAATAGTTAATTGCTTCTTGTTCAATATCTGAATCTTTATGCAGCTGCTGACCATTCGCTGTGATGAAGGCCCGAATGTTGTTGCGGAAACGTCAAAAGGACATCTTGGAGTGAAAGAACTTTGAATTGATATCTCCTTGTTGCACCCATGCTACTTTTGGTCTCTGTCTTAATGCCCAGAAATTCTGATTTTGCTTCATTTGTAGTTGATATTTCGCACATAGCATGTCATCATATAATTGTAAGTCAGTTAGGTCATTATCGACAGCCTGCTCGAGAGCTATGAAAACATCCTCCAACTGTGCCGTGTGATTTTCATGCTTATGTCGAAATCTGTTCCATCTCTTCAACTCATTTTTGCAAGCAGTCAATTTGCTTAAAAAAATATAACTGGGGAAACCCCACAGGTAGATACAGATAAACTGGTGGATATACACTGAGCATAACCATCACACAAATGCCAGACTGCATTTATAGTGGGTCGTCCACTAATATATAGTGGGTCGTCCACCGCATACGGCATTTATAGTTGGTCGTCTAAAACAGGTTGATCGACCTTGCCCTGGCACGGTGTTTAGAGTTGGCAAAAATCCAGGTACACGGCTTCATATCCAGAAAAAGAGGTGACCATCCTGTGGTGATCAGCTAAAATGGAGTGATCACCCCATGCTGATCAGGTTTTTTAGGGCCTGGATTTCATATCTGAGGGTATATGATGTGATTATGCAATTTTTCCTAATCCACCTAAGATGTTCAGGCATTTTTGAGTGATCACACTTGATCCAATATTTTGCCATGGATGATCTGATCATGCGATTTTTCCTAATCCACTCGAGGTTATCGAGCATTTTTGAGTATTCATACCTGATCCAAGATTTTGCCATGGTTGATGTGATCATGCGAATTTTCCTAATCCACCCGAGGTTATCAGGCATTTTTGAGTGATGACACATGATCCAAGATTTTTCCATGGTTAATAAGAACATGCGCTTTTTGCCTGATCCACTTAGTGTGATCAAGCATTTTGGACTGATCTGAGTTGATGTGAGACATTACCCAATACGAAATATGATTTCGTACCCAATGTCTTGAATGATTTTGCCGACCTAGAAATCGACTGTATTTCCCAAACCCATTTTGAACACTACACAACTTGGATCAAATACTCGCGCACTTGTATAAGATTGAACTCGAGCTGTGAACGCTCAATAATTGTGAATTCGACGTGTGACTGCCTCGTAAATAAGGCGCGTCAATAATAATATTTTAATATTTCCCATCTTAGGATATTTAATTATCTATCACATTTCTATATGAGATCTCAATGCTATATTTTTTAATAGTTCTAATACATTTGGTGTCACACTTTTTTGATATCAAAGTGAAATAACATGCATAATGGCTCTCTATCTTACAAGCGTTACGGCACGCGCTTCGCGCGTGAATTGTTTTTCTATAAATTATATATGATTAACAAATTAAAAAGAAATTACTTTTAACAAATATTTTTAACCATGCTTTTACATTAGAATCATGTGTATTTAATAAACTTCTTTATTTCTATGTCGAAATATTCTATCTTTCGTTAGCTTATATTTTACCAATTAATAAACAATGAATTGGTAAACGATATTTATTTGTTTAAATGACATTTATTTGTTAAATATTAAAGATTTGAATTTATAAAAAAGTTAAATCATTATATCCTATTTTTAAGCATGAATGAATATTTTAAAATAATATGCAATAAAATTACTAAAGGTGTATATTGGGATGTTCGCGATGTGATAGAACAAAAACTTTATGATTCTAAGCCAACACCAATTATCAATAAAAATAGAGATAAAAAATGATTTTGTAAATGATGTTTATTTGTTTAAATAGTATTTATCTGGTAGATCCTAATTCCAAGCATAGAGAGATATTTTGAACATAGAGATATTTTGAAAATTTAAAGTAGTTAAACTATTAAATCCTATTTTTAAGAGATACTGATATTTGTTAATATCTACATAAGCGCATTTTTGGCACTTCACATTTTTTACACCAAAAAATGTTATACCAAAGGTATTAGACCTAGTATTAAAGATTATTAATGATATATGATTAACATATTAAAAAGAAGTTACTTTTCACAAATACTTTTAACCATGCTTTTACATTGAAATCATGTGTATTTAATTAAATTCTTCATTTCTATGTTGAAACATTTTATCTTTCGTTAGTTTATATTTTACCAATTAATAAACAATGAATTTGTAAACGATATTTATTTGTTTAAATGTGTTTATTTGTTAAATACTAATTTTACACATGAACGGATATTTTGAATTTATAAATAAGTTAAATCGTTGTATCCTATTTTTAAGCATGAATGAATATTTTAAAATAATATACCATAAAATTAATAAAGGGGTATATTGGGGAGTTCGCAGTGCGATCGAACAAAAAATTAACGATTCTAAGCCAACACCAATTATCAATCAAAATAATTACAATTATCAATAAAGATAGAGATAAAAATGATTTTGTAAATGATGTTTATTTGTTTAAATAGTGTTTATCTTGTAGATCCTAATTTCAAGCATAGAAAGATATTTTGAATTTGTAAACTACTAGATCCTATTTTTAAGCATAGAAATATTTTTAAATTTTAAAGTAGTTAAACTATTAAATCCTATTTTTAAGAGATATTGATATTCGTTAATATATATATATAACCACATTTTTGGCACTTCACATTTACAAAAAAATGTTATACCAAAGGTATTACAACCATTATTAAAGATTATTAATGATATATATATATATATACATATATATATATATATATGATAACATGTCAAGTACAATTATCAATAAAGATAGAGATAAAAAATGATTTTGTAAATGATGTTTTGTTTGTTTAAATAGTATTGATCTGGTAGATCCTAATTTCAAGCATAGAGAGATATTTTGAATTTATAAACTATTAGATCCGATTTTTAAGTATAGAGATATTTGAAATTTTAAAGTAGTTAAACTATTAAATCTTATTTTTAAGAGATACTGATAGTTGTTAATATCTATATAGGTTATTTTTAGCAATTCACGTTTACACCAAAAAAGTGTTAAACCAAAGGTATTACGATTATTATTATTAAAGAAAGATTACCACAAAAATGAAATCAATTTTCTTTTACATATTCAAAATTCTCCTTGTAAAATATGACCAGACTTTAAATTCCTTTTAACATAAAATCTAACAAATAAATCTTTATAAATATCACTATACTTTTGCGTCGTTTAGATATAAGATCTAGAAAATTTTGTTTTTCAACTTTCAGAACTTTCTGTTAAAATTATTTACAAATGTAAGTTCATTTAAAAATAAAATCTAAAAAATAAAAGATTTATAAAAGGACAACAATGCTTAAAAAATTTATTTATAAATTCAAACTGTCCGTCTACACATACTTCCAAATCTTAATTCCAGTTGAAAATAGAATTTGACATACAAAGTTTTTTCAAAGAATAAAAACAATCATTTTGAAATACCATCAAACTATTAAATCTCATAATTACTTAAATAGAAGATATAAGAAATAAATTATTAATCAACAATATACACTACGTAGAAAATCATTCATACGCGAAGCGCGCAATCATCACGCACAGATTGTAGCAATTTCCCTCTATTTATAAATATGAATCGTATATTATAGAAGGATCATCAATTTGTACTACAATTTAAGTTCACATTTTATAAAATTTGTTTCAAAAAAGGTGTCTAGTCTGTAGATAAAACAATTATAATATAGAATATATTTAAAAACTACCTCTAATTTTAAAAAGGTTTAAATCTGTTAGGTGATTTGTTTTTTCAAACATACAAAGATTTAAAAAAAAATTAAACAAAACATAAAAACATATCATGGTATAATAGTTTAAAGAAAGTTCAATAAGCTGTCCATATTTTAGCAACTTGAAAAAATACCGTTGGTACTTGTAACGAACAAAACAGAAATTCGTAAATGATGAACTTTCTTAATTATGCTAATACTTGTAAAATAATATAAGTTTTCAGTAAATATCAAATTTTATAGCTATCGTTGAACATATTTTTCGTTATTGTTTTTTTTTCCTTGTTGAGTGGACTGTAATGAATGTTAAAAAAAGTTTTGTACCAAATATTGTACTTATTAACGTATACGTATGAGTACAAAACTCAGCTACATTACTTATTCTTCCGTCTCCGGATCATCTCAAATTAAAAAATTCGATCACGTTTCATTTCTTTCTCGTCTTATGCGGTGATAATGGAGAAACCCTTCCCCCTTACCTTTCTCCACCACGTCTCCGTCAATTACTCCCCGTGCGGTGCTAAAATCTCCCTCTCAACAAAAATACCGACCACGTTTCTCCCTTCCTTTTTCAGTATTGGCGCCAATACGTTCTATAAGAGCATACCCCAATCTCCACATTTGGTTCACCAGTTCTGGTTTTTGTCTTTGATTAACATATCGAGGTAAATCTTCGATTATACTTTGAGTTTCAGCGTATTATTGTAATTTAGGGTTTCAATTTTTGTTGTAACCGTAGGAAAATGTTCATAAAATCAGTACTTGTAAATTCAATGGCTGTTGATTTTCTATGCAGACTTCAATCTTTATCTCAGTTATTTGCTTCTAGTAGTTTGATATATTGTATAATTTTTGTGATGCAGATGTCTGTCTTGCATACGCTTATTTAGTTTACTGAAACACACATTTTATTATGTATTTCCGAAGAAAAAAATGGCTGGAAACAAGCAACTGAAAAAATTGCAGTCTTCCTCTACTACTAATTCTGGGGCTAAAAAGGATGATACCCACAAGTCTGCCTCGGTTTCCTCTCTTTTATCGCCTACGGTCAATTTTTTATATAAGTCGAATAATTATTAGTTTGCACACTATTTTATATTTTGTTAAATTATAGACTTATAAGAGTATAGGGCAGCACACAAGAAGATCACAACTACTTTCTGCACTTGTACGCTCTGCCCCATCTCCACCTCAATCGTCATCACCAACTGTACCTTCACCCCCAACTACTTCAGCTCAACTTCAACAACCTTCCCCTCCGCAATCTCCTTCCCATACCACTGCTCGGGTTGAGGAATATAACACCATTAACGACAATGAGATTCAACCAAAACCTAAAAGAAAGAAACAAGGCATGACATAGTTGAAAGGGCTTGGAACGCAGGATAATTCGAATGCGAAGATAGAAGTATTTTTTAATGAGAAAGGGCAGCCTATAGGTGATGCTTCTAAACCTTTTGCATCTTTCATAGGCGCTTTAGCGCGTAACAAAGTTCCTATCACCGGTGATGACTGGAAAAAAGTTTCCAGCACTCAGAGAAAAGACTTGTGGACACTTGTTTTGGTAAGACTGCTACAGTATATTTTATATCTGGGTATGAAAGCTTATATTAATTATTATTCTCCAAATACAATATTTTTCAGTTAAGATACAAAATCGATGAAATCCATAAGGATTACGTTTTGCGAAAGATGGCTGCTTCTGTAAGAGGGTATAGATGCCAAGTAGGCACTGCTGTAGAAGAAGCTCTACAGTTGGATGAAGCTGAAAAAGCAGCAAAACTTACTATGTTAAAGCCTGGAAATTTAACTGATAACCAATGCATTAAACAGAGAACTTCCGTAAGATTTCAAGTAAGTTGTGTAACAAAGACAATAGAGCCGTTACAATAGAGCCGTTAGAGTGTGAACACGTTTTTATCATATTTAGCATGCTTTGTCATTATCTTCTAGCCGTTAGGCTCATGCATACTTGGTATATTTAATACTAGCCGTTAGGCTCATACATATTTGGTATATTTTGTACTAGCCGTTGGGCCCATAGCACTATATATATGTGCTCTTTGTATCATGTTTTGCATCAATAAAAATTGCAATTGTTTCTCTCCAATAACTCTCCTCCTCATCCCTTAATATGGTATCAGAGCCAAATTGCCGAAAGGCTTAATCATCAAGCAAAAAGTTGTTTTTGTATTATGGCCAACAACAATGAAGTAACCTCCGCTGTTTCAGGAAGTATGGGGTACAGCGCTCCACCTAACCATCATGACCTGATTAAACCAAAAAGCCAAATTATCACCACATCTCAAGACGAAGACAATTACATTCTATGGAAATATCAAGTAGAGATCGCTTTAAGAGGGTATGATTTACTGCAGTACATTAATGGGACAATAACAGTCCCACCAGTGACGATAGCCAATTCGGAAGGAGAAATTGTGACTAACACAAACTGCACAAAGTTTCAAAAACAAGACAACCTCCTCTCCTCATGGCTCCTATCGTCAGTAAGTTCGAATTTATTATCACAAATAGTTGGATGTAGCACGTCTTAGAAATATGGAAAACAATTGAACAAATTTTCAGTTCACAATCAGCTGCTAGAATCATGCAATATAGAAGGGAATTACAAAATTCTAGAAAAAAGGAGGCAAGCATGAAAGAATACTTAGGAAAAATTAAAAATATGTGTGTCAAACTAAATGCAGTTGGCCATAAAATCAGCGACAATGAGCAAATCCTATTTATTATTGGTGGATTAGATGAAAAATACGAATCTCTAGTAACTGTGCTAGCCACACAACAAACCTTACCTGATTTACAGTTCGTTCGATCAGCACTCCTTGCTCACGAAGGCAGAATCGACCAAAGAAAAACAGCACAAAATAAGTTCTCTGCCAATTATACCACAGTCAGAAATAAGCAGATACAAGGAGATAACAACAACTATCGTGTGAAATGTCAAATATGCCAAAAGTTTGGTCACATGGCGAACAAATGCTACTTCAGGTATAATTCAGACACAGGTAGACAACAGGCAAGCCAAAATTACTCTCCACAAAGAAGAGCACAAGCAAATATGGCAACAACAGGGAATTCAACTCAAAATAATAATAATGCAAACCGAAGACATAATGCTGCAGATAATGATGAAGTAAAAAATGGCTTCGAAGAATGGTACCCTGACTTAGGAGCGACTCATCACATAACTAGCAATCTTCAAAATTTAAACATTAGGAGCAGAAATTACTCAGGTATGAGAAATTTGCATATGGGTAATGGTAGCACTGCTAGTATCACACACATAGGCAAAGGGAATATCTTTGGGAAAAGACAACTCAAATTAAACAATCTTCTTAGGGTACCTATGATTAATAAAAATTTGTTAAGTGTATCAAAATTTGCCAACGACAATAATGTTTACTTTGAATTTCATCCTAAGTTTTGTTTAGTTAAAGATTCCCTAAATCATGAAATACTACTTCGGGGTAACCTATACAATGGCAAATTCAAGACTGCAAACTCAAGTGCAGAATTCTGGTACAATAATGTAGATGCTAGTAGTGACAATGACTGTATTAGGAATAGTTGCAATAACGTTGATTATGACAATAATAGCAGTGAATGTAACGTGATTAATTCTTGGCATGTAAAATTAGGACATCCTAATCTAGAAACTGTTAAGACTGTTCTGCGTAGTAATAACATTCATTATAAAAATGTACCTATCAAACACACATGCACGCACTGCCAACTCGGCAAGAGCCACAAGTTCCCTTTTAGTGATTCTGAAACCAGCTATAATGAGCCACTGGAACTTATAGCCGCTGACTTGGGGGGACACACGCCTCTAAATTCATATCACGGACACAGGTATTATCTTTCTTTTGTGGATGCTTATTCTAGATATACTTGGATATACATGCTGAAAACTAAATCAGAAGTTTGCAGTACAGTTATGCAATTTATAACTCATGTCGAAAAACAAATGAACAGTACTGTTAAGGTTGTTCAGACAGATGGGGGAGCTGAGTTTAAACCTCTAACTAATTACTTTCTCAAAAGAGGGATCAAACATAGATTAACTTGCCTGCATACGTCCGAACAAAATGGTTTAGTCGAAAGAAAACATTGACACATAGTAGAGACTGGTCTAACTTTGTTATCACAAAGCTCATTACCCATGAAATATTGGAATGAAGCTTTCTACACATCTGTATTCCTCATTAACAAGTTGTCATCCAAAGTCTTAAACAATAAAAGCCCTCATGAAATGATATACAGCGTTAGACCAGAATATGGTTTTCTGAAAGCCTATGGGTGTCTATGTTTTCCATGTTTGAGAGACTATAACAATCATAAACTAAGTATGAGATCAAGCCCATGCACATTCATTGGGTATGCACAAAACCAAAAAGGTTATAAGTGCATGGACAAAAATGGAAAAATATATGTTTCTAGACATGTGATATTTGATGAAAACAAGTTTCCTTATGCAGAAAAGCAAATCGGCAAAAAGGATGGGGAGCAAAGCATAAACAATAACATGTGGTTCGAGCCATTCATTACTGAACCACCTTTAATTGATAGAAATGAAGAGCAACAATGCACAAGCAATTTAAACACCCAGGAAGAAACTATGGATCGAACAAACAAGCAAACCAATGAGACACACAATGACTCAGAAGATACAAACATACATCAAAACATGCAGTATAGTGAAGATACAGAAAACAACAACCATGTTGACACTACCAGCAACAATGATACACAACAGCAAACACCACCACAATCAACTGGACATCACATGATCACCAGGTCAAAGAAAGGCATCTTCAAACCCAAAGTATATAATATTTCTGCCAGTGAGATCGAACCATTGAATTTCACTCAGGCTATAAGATCAAATAAATGGAAGGAGGCTATGAACACTGAATATAAAGCTCTCATAAAAAACAACACTTGGAGCTTAGTGACTCAACCAAAACACAAAAATGTGATTGGTTGTAGGTGGACATACAAAATAAAAAGAAAAGAAGATGGATCTATTGACAAATACAAGGCCAGATTGGTTGCAAAAGGTTACGTGCAACAATTTGGTTTTGATTTCAATGAAACTTTCTCCCCAGTCATAAAACCCACAACCATCATAATTATACCGACCATTGCTCTAAACAAAGGATGGAATGTGAGGCAACTGGACGTCAACAATGCTTTTCTGAATGGGGAATTGACTGAAGAGGTATACATGCAACAGCCTAAAGGATATGGTACTGGTGATAAAGTATGCAAACTACACAAAGCAATATATGGCTTAAAACAAGCTTCGAGAGCTTGGTATGAAAAGCTAAAGTCAACTTTGTCTAACATGGGTTTCTCACAAGTTAAATCGGACAGTTCTCTATATATGAAGAAGGGCATACATGGAACTGTGTTCATTCTAGTATACGTTGACGACTTGCTAATAACAGGAGACAACAGCGAAGAAATAAACAGAATCGTACACAAGCTGGATCAAAATTTCGCCATTAAAGACTTGGGGGAACTAAAATTTTTTCTTGGAATACAAGTGATTAGGAAAAACAATGGTGAATTAATATTATCCCAACAAAATTATATCACTGAAATACTGCAAAGGGCAAATATGCACAAGGCAAACCCATTACCTACGCCTATGATTAGTAACCTAAGACTATCTAAGCATAAAGGAGAAGCTATCGACAATGCCAAACAATATAGAAGCATAATAGGAGCGTTACAATACACAACTATTACTCGACCAGACATATGCTACAACGTCAATAAACTCAGTCAATACATGCAGAACCCTTTATCAGAACATTGGATGACATTAAAGAGAGTGTTACGATACTTACAAGGCACAAAACATTACGGCATACGCCTAAATTCAGAAAAGGAACTTAACTTACAGTGCTTTAGCGATGCCGATTGGGCCAACGATATTGACGATCGAAAGTCTGTCTCAGGATACTGCGTTTACCTCGGTTCCAATATCATTTCCTGGTGTACGAAGAAACAACAGACCACATCAAGATCTAGCACAGAGGCTGAGTACCGTTCACTGGCAAGCGCTACAGCCGAAATCATGTGGATAGAATCACTGATGGAGGAGCTTGGTTTCACTCCAAGACGAATGCCGGTCATTTGTTGCGATAATAAGAGCACAGTATCTTTATCTCTAAATCCTATTCAACGTTCAAGGACGAAACATCTTGAAATTGATCTCCACTTTGTGAGAGAAAGAACGCAATCAGGAAGACTTGCAATATGTCATGTGCCCGCATACTATCAGAGAGCAGATGCTCTCACAAAGGCCCTTTCGACCAAAATTTTCATCAGAATGAGAGAGGAACTTCGCGTTATCAGTGCAGGCGGAAGCCAGAATGAGCAAGGAAACCCTAGTTCGAACTGAGGGGGCATAACAAAGACAATAGAGCCGTTACAATAGAGCCGTTAGAGTGTGAACACGTTTTTATCATATTTAGCATGCTTTGTCATTATCTACTAGCCGTTAGGCTCATGCATACTTGGTATATTTAATACTAGCCGTTAGGCTCATACATATTTGGTATATTTTGTACTAGCCGTTGGGCTCATAGCACTATATATATGTGCTCTTTGTATCATGTTTTGCATCAATAAAAATTGCAATTGTTCCTCTCCAATAACTCTCCTCCTCATCCCTTAATATTGTGTTTATATCTTTTATTCATTAAGTATTGCAATAAATATCTAATGCTAGATCAAATGAATCATATTTTTGAATCATAACCGCAGCAAAATGATTTTTGCATGAAATAGCACTAAATACAGTGCTTTACCATAGTTTGATGACACATGCCTCATTGTTCAAGCCATATTTAATTTGGAATTACTATAGTTAATATATCCATGTTCCTTTGTGCTATAAAAATGTTTTATAATTTACTTTTTGACGTAGGCGAGAAGTGTTCTAATGAAGCAAGTGAGGAAAAAGCATACTCACCCACACACGATGAGTCGATTAGGATATGCAAGATTGGAGGAAAAATTGGTTAAATAATTTTCTATCTTCAATATCATTATGATATTATTTTTTTGGTATACTTATCCAAATTTTTATAATATATGATATTGACGTTTTAAATAATTATAGAAACAAGAGAACCCTGGACAAGAAATTACTAGAGCGATGCTATGGACAAAAGGACATATGAATAAGAAAGGAAACCCGACAAATAAAGCTGTTGAAGACTCGATTGTAAAATATTTCTATTTATTATACAGTTCATGTGCGTGTTATTGATGATATATTAACTAACATTGCAGTGTATATTTATCTTTTTAAGAAAAAAATTCAACAATTCCATGAGTCACAGTCGAAGACAACGAATCAATCATTGACAGATGATGCCCTTTTACATGTTCTGGGGGCTGATCGACCTGGTAGATTAACAGGACTTGGGTTTGGACTTACATCTTCAAAGCTAAAAGTCCAATCACAGAGTAGCATAATGGTGCGTTCACTTGAAGAAAAAATAAGAGCGTTAGAGGCCAAAGTTGACGTACTTACTGAGGTAATAATAACATTCAATTTGAGCAGTTCTAATTCTGCTTATCTTCGTCTAACATTAGTATATCCTATTGTTTTTAACTACTGCAGTCACATCAAAACAGCGCTGGAAATGGTGTTGATGGACAGATAAGTGAATCTGATGCTAGGCAGGTAAACTGAAAAATAATTGTAAATAAATTTGTTTTTGTGAAATAAATCATTGACTTTTTGTATAATCATCTGTATTTTCATTTTGTATGGCAGTCAAACCGTAACAGTAGCGTGGAGTTACCTGCTTCAGTGGTTGGTGCTAAATGCAAGTTGCTGAGTTGGTACAAGGAGGGAGAAGTAGTTGCGGAAGGCAAAATATTTTCTACAAATCCCACTGACTTGGTTCACTTCAAACCATTCGGGCTTGATGCATGGAGGGTTTTTGTCGAGTTTGCAGTGAATGCAGAAGCTTTTTTATGGCGAAGCACAGATGAATTTAAGGTGGTTGGAGACGCAGTAGGGTCCACAGTTGCATAGAGCAAAGAGTATATCTCTTTTGATCTTAGTGGCTGAATAAGTGTTTTTGCGAGTTTAGCGTAGAATTTCTGTAGTTTATATCAAGTACCTTTTATTTTGACATTTGCATTTGTTTTCCACTTCTCCGACAGTTTATTTTGTTATTATGGACTATGTTTTTTGTTTAGTTTAATAGTTTGTAGTGTTTGCAAACTCTTTTTAACTCCGCCAATGTAAGTATACATTGCCGGTCCCAAGCCCGGATAAAGGAGGAGGGAGAAAAAGGGAGTTGTGATGGTCAGTCTCATTTCATTTTCATCTAACTCAGGTGTACATTGTACAGTTTTAGTATTGTAATATATATTTTTTATGTCCAAAAGGGATTGGATGATTGGTTGTTCATGTATTTGATATTTATAAAAATCTAACCCTTAGGCCGCTCTCAAGGCTATTTCACTAAATAAGGATGACAAAAATGAGGAAATATCAACTCTTAGGAAACAGTTAGAGGTATCATAGTTTGTCTTCCCATTGTTATTTCCTTTCTGCTTAAAAGTTGTTGAAGCTTTAAGATATTTGACCCCACTGTCATACTAGACAGCAAGAGAACAAGCTGCAATGCAGAATATAACCTAAATGCGGCAGAGTCTGAAACCAAAGCTCTTCATTCAATGATGGAAATGATTTTAACAGAGGAGGAGATGGTTTGCTAATTTGAAACATGTTTTATTTATTTATTTTTAAGTATTTATGTATTATATTATTAATCATGATTTATTTTTCTAAGTAGGAGGTTGTTCTGAAATGGTGTTGGCTTGCTCGATATTGGGGTTTAGCTGTTCGGTATGGTAATATGCTTTATTATATTACGTTTTACACAATCATTTGTTTCATGTTCATATTAGATCAACTAATTGTCTTGCCGTTGAACTAAGGGTACTAGTTGATATTTGTGATAATGTGCAGATAAAAACCTCATCAAAATTTGCACTTTTTTTCTTCAATTTAGTAACTTGTTTCCATTCATTTAAATATACGTTTCTCATTTATACATTTCTTATTTATTCTATTTCTCCCATGAACCTGCTACCTGCCTTTCCATAGGTTCTTTTATTTTTTTGTCCGGTATGGTCATTACATATGAAAGGATGCAGATTCAACCACAAAAATAACGATCACCATCTGTTGCATTATATTCTTCAAAGACAAGGAAAAGTTCAACTTTGTTTTACTCTTAATAGATCTTATTGCAATTATTATTAATTTTATAGACAACAAATGGCAGATAGATATGTCCTTGAAAATGAAGGTGGAATGCAGCAATGGCTTCTTGGCAAAAATGTCAGCAGCACTATCCTATCCAATGTTGGCGCTGATGATGGATCTGTTGGAATATCAGCTCCATAAACACAACCTTGTCATTCATGGGATGGTTTTGTCTGTTTATTTATGTGACAAGCTGAATAAACAAAAAGGTTTACCCTGCTTGTCTAGATCTTTTTTTCTTCATTAATTGCGGAACTGGAAGTTTGAGATTGCTTCTGCAGAACCTGTATTTAATAGCCTAATTAGTGTTTGACTTGTTGGACATGCTTAGGATGATTTTTTATTTTTTTTTTACTCAAACTCAATGCAGTCAAAGTGCTACTGCAGAATGGCAGCCATCTTCTAAAACTAAGTTTATGGATGATCTGTTTCTGACATTTCTGTTATTTGGTTTTGGAGGTATAACAATAACCATTCAGTCATATTTGCACCTTTGCAATCAAAATTCTCCAGTCTAATTGGGTTTTGTTATTTGTAAGTTGGTTTTAAACACTAATGTTTTATCATAGGTTCTGTATCAGGTGAAGAATTTCAGGAAGTTATATTATCAACTCACTGTCACTCTGGAGCTTTGAAATTGGTCAGTACATTTTTTTATTAGTTCGACAGTACCAATGAACCAAAATTTATGATTATCAAAATGGTATTGTATGATGCAGTTTAGTGCAACTACAGTCTAAGAACAATTGATGGCTTATCATTACTTGGCCGAATCAACTAAATTAACTAATTTAAGTTGGACCCAGCAAGTATATGACCTAGAAGTGCCCGTACAACTTGTAAGAATGCATGTCCTAGGCTACAGCTAGTAAAATTCAGCTCATAGTGATTTCCTGCACTGAGATCTATTGCAATCTTTTTGATTGGTCAGTGTTTGGATGAGTTAATTTATATGATAAATGGTGTGATTTTTTAAGGCTATGATCCTTGGTAAATAAGGAAACATCCTATGCAGGAGCAACTAAAAAGCGTGGTATTTAAAACGTAGACTTGCATTAATCCAATGTTGTAGACTAACTTTACTATAAATGATTCACTTGGCTCTTAAAATTCAGTAATTAATGTGAGAGTTGATTCTAATTAAATCAGTAGGAATTTTCAATCTATCGATGTATGATTTTTAAATCGATCTTAAAATATTTTAATGGCAATTCAATGGATTTCTAGACTTACTTCTCTATTATAATATTTGCAAAATCAAATTTAGGTTGTCTATACGAATTTCCATAATGTCTATCTTTTTCTTGCCTATGAAATTTAACGAGTTGAACAACTAAGTCAGTTGCGTGAACATGTGTACTATTTGGTTTTTGTTGCACATTTTATCATTACTTTGCTTAATAAGCAGTATATCTCAACCTGTTTTGATGTAAAAAATTATGTTTTTACCGATCTTTTATTTGCGTAAACAATTTTGGGGGACGAAAACTGAAAATTCCTTCCAACTTCAAAGAAAACTTTTGTTGTCTCTCTTTGGATCCAGTATGGAAAACAGGTTAGGAAACAAAAAATGATCATAATTATTTCCAGCTAAGTGCTGGTGAAGATGCAATTTCCAAAACTTGAGTTCATTTTTTTGGGGGAAGACGTAAGGCAAAAATTTAAAAATCAATTTTGGGTTTCAAAATTGATTGTAGTAAATAGAAAACTGTTCTTCGGTTACATTTCTATTCAAATTTAAGTATAAGTTGTTTAGAAAATTTGAATAGGTGTACATTTGGTATTTTGGCGAAAAGATGTGGCTGTGTTAACAGAAATGTGTAGGCAAATAACCTGTAGCTTGAAAATTGATGTGTTAACATTAATATATTTGTTATTCCTAAACTGATAGATAAGTAGCAGGATATGATATATTGTTCAAATGCCTTGAAACATCCTTAGTCACTTATCAGATTGTCAGTTATGATTAACAGAATATGATATACCATTCTTAGTTCAAATTATAATATCCGACATTACTTTTTTTTTCCCACATCCATTGACTGCCAAGAACAGAAGTAAGACGCTTTCGGCAAGTGCATAGATGCTAATGATTTTAGTTTTTAATTTTTTTCCACATCAATTGACAGCCAAGAGCAGAAATAAATGATGCTTTGGCATGCGCATGAATGCTAATGATTGATAAAGAAAAATTCATACAAACTTGACTCAAAAATTCAGACTACAAACTACACATATTTGGCTCTAGATCTTAGGAACTAAGCCGCAACAAGAATGATCATAGGAAGCACTAGTGTTCTTTGAAGTCGCTTTAGATCTTTTTCGAAAATATATATATTTGGCTGTAGATGAACACCTTTTGCACAACATTTTGTTTGCGTACTCGATCTTTCCAACCTTTTGCATGCACTTTGTTTTCTAGTATAGGGTTAATTATGCAACAATGTAGATAGTTGTTGCTGATAGTGGTATGGGATTGCCTGGAAATCACATTCGTTGGAGTGAGTCATTCAGTACGGGATTGCCAAAGATCGACCAATATATCCACCTCTTTTTTCTTATGAAACTTGTGCGTCTTTGAAGCATCATATCTAAGCATACCTCACATAACACTTCTGCAGAACTGGCCCCTAATCTCCCTAGTGCTCTGCTTTGTTTATGTGCTCTCTGGTAGTAGTCTTACGTAGTGAATACACAGATTGAGATGCAACCTTCAAGGCCATAGACAAAAACTCCAAATCTGCTCTTTTTCTAAGAGTGCCAAAGGGAGGGTTCATCACAATTGTGTCAATAACCAGCCCTCTCCATCAAAGATGTTAATGTTACACTAAATGAGATCGGTATTTACCTGCAAGTTTTCAGCAATCTGGGCAGTAGTTTCAAGTGACTGAGGGTCAATATCCACACCAATAACATGATCTGCATCCAAAAGAGCACTGGCTACACCTAACGTGCCACAACCACATCCAAAATCTGCAACTACCTTCCCGCTTATATCCCTAAACGTTTTCTCAGCCGTATTCATTACTCTGGATGCTATATGTGGTCTCGTAGTATACTGCTCTAGCTCAATTTTTGGATCTGAGAATTGCTCGAGTTCTCCTAAAAGTCCTAATTGCTTCAACTTCTAAAACTTGAATTCTTTGATACTAAAGTAAGTAGTGTATTTAGGCCGTAAACAAATATGATTCGAACTAACATATTGGCATGCTAAGATTTCACTCAGTTTTTTCATCTTATTCAGTTATAAAATTAAAGGTTTTCACTATTAAATAAACCGTTTATATTTACGTTTTAAGTTCCTTATTTTATTACAGTCTATGTTGCTTTTATTTATCTATTTTTATGTTCTTACTTTTTTGTCCAGATTGATGCTAAATCCATTTACAAATAAAGTTTATTATTACTTTGGAGGGATAAAAGATTTGAAGAAAGCTAAAGTGTGTGCATGTGCGAACTGTTATTCCACCACAAATGTCTTTCTTAGAGGATTGTGCACAAATTGTAAAGGCAATCACAGTTGCTGCTCGCCTAGACTTCTGTTTCTCAAGAGAAACAGCTCAATCCATTGTGGAGCTTACCAGTTCTATAAATTATATGTTTGTTTACGTTTCTGCCGAAGCTTCTTTGAGGATGTTATGGAGGTTCGGTCTCTTAGAGCTGCTTTTACCTATTCAAGCAGCATATTTTGCTTCCCAAGGATTTCGTAGGAGGGATGAGAAATCAAACATGCTACTGGCTTTATTCTCGAACATGGATAGTCATCTTGCTCCTGACAGGCCATGCCATAATAGCTAGTCAGTTTTCCTGAATTGTTAGTGGAGCCTCAGGGATGGAATTCAAATGAGCAGTTGGTGAATGATGTTTTGGATTTTGCTTCCACAAAATGCATTGAATTCTATGATGGACGAGTATTATGTTTCAAAAGCGATGCCATAGTATCCTTATGCTCCAACTTCTGATATGGTTATTATTCCACAGCAAGCCTATTTGAGTGTGTATGTTATCCTGTAATAGAAAGAAATGTTGTCAATTATATCATACATCAATATTTGTGTATAGTTGCGGAAAATGGAATATGAAACGATTATTGTTGAATATGACATTTATGATGTTTGTGAAATGTCGTATATTTACGGTTGTGTCTTTGAAATGTTGTATTAAGTTTAGTTATGATGTTTTAAAATTATAGTCTACAATCTAAACAAAACTCTTTGTAAACGTTGTATTTTATTGTTTACAATTATTTATCATTGTTTTAGAATTCAATTTACAACGTATTAAATCGTTGTAAAAGTTATTAACTAATGATTTCTTACGATCGTTGTAGAAGAAGTTTCGTCAACATTGATTATACGTTATTGAAAAAATATTTTACAATATTTTTGGTCTGTTGGGAAAATTAGCAAACACAACGTTGAAATATGGTTATACTAAATTTGTTTAGAATGTTTTAAAATTGTAGTCTAAAATCTAAACATAACTCTTTTTGAATGTTGCACACCTTACTATTCATGATATTTTTCCACCGTTCTAAGCCTATATTTACAATGTACAAAATACATTGTAAAAGGAATTGACGATTTCTTTTAGGTGATGTAGTAAAAGTTTTAGCGATGTTTATAGTTCGTTGTTGAAAAATTATTTTATTTTATTTTTTGATCATCGTGAAAACCCTTTCTTATCAATATAAGAAATTATACTACAATAAAATAGTGTTGTCGATTACATTCTACAACGATCTCTATAACACAAAGTAAATGATGTAAAAAAATTATAGTTTATGCAACTATGCATATGACAACGTCAACATAACTGTCATAGATGTGCTTCGACAACGTATATCCAACGTTGTAACAGTGTATATTTGTTGTAGTGTAATTTCTAGACTTGCCTTAATAAATCATTCCCTAGATAATTCTATTACATGTATAATAACTCTAATATTTATTACCATTTATTTTTATCTTTCCTAAATATAATAATTAAATCTATTCCATAATTTATGTTCCCTTTTAAAATCAAGTTTATTTTCAACAATGTATGAGGAGGAAATTGCTTATTTTATTTATTTTCTTCAAACTTGATTTCATACATCAGCTGAATACATTACTTGATATTGTTTCATACAACTTCATAATTTATATAAAAGAGAATATCTAGACTCTTCTTTTTCTAGACTTTTCTTCTTTTTGCATATTTGTTTAGTCTAGATTCTTCTTTAATCTTATTCTGATAAGGCTATATTTATTTCCATTTATCTTAGCCTTTGCTAAATACAATAAGTAAATATGTCACTAATTATTGTTTCCTAATAAAAACCAAATTTGTTTCCAACATAAACCACAACGGGTGATAAAAAACATGAAGCTAACATGGTGTCCAGAAACAGCGTCCAAATCGTACCTTGAAGCCGTACGGATTATCTCCGCAAGTGGAAAGGAAAGAAGAACCGTCGCAGAAGCTGAATTGGTAGCCGCAATGGCTGGAGGCTGGAAAGCACAAGCTGTGGTTCAAGTGTTGAAACATGGCACATCGTCATCAACAATATTAAGCTTGGCTCTATCAGCTGCCATGAAACACACAAACGGGAACGTTGTAAGCGAAGAGGAAGAGGGGGTTGACTTTATGGTGGTTGACATGAGTAGAAGGGATTGTTTTAAAGTTATGAGAGAGGTGAACGTGGGGTCTAGGGGCATGGTGGTGGTTTGTGTAAACGTCGAGGAAGGGAAGGGTAGGAATGTAATTATGGGGGAAGGTATTAGCATCGTCAGAAAGACTTATCTGCCTGCAGGGGGAGGAGTTGAGATTTTGCATGCCGGAGCTGCTGTTAGTAGAAGTGCAAATAAATGGTTCAGGCATGTTGATCAATTTACAGGTGAGGAGCATCTGTTTAAAAGAACATGTTAGCATCTGTGACATATTTTTTTCCTCTTTGTAAATATTAACTGGCTTCTTTATATATGATGTTGATCCGTTTCTGTGTAACTTTTGTTCATAATTCTTAAACTTCAGGCTGCTGATGTTTCAAAAGGTTAGCTTTTAGATGAATGTTCCAAAATAATATGTTATGATGTTAATTGGTCTGATGATTATTTGATGTGCAAGCATTTTTTTTATTGCTGTCACTATGTATAGAGCATTCAGCCAACAACAAAACCTATTTTTAAATAAATATTAATATGTATCAAAATTCATAACTAGGAATGTAATTTACGTACATGTAAAACGAGATAAATTAAGCCTTCTGTTCCAGGCTTCCAGCCATGTTGAAAATCGAAGCTTGCATGTGTTTACGTACGAAGTATCATGTAGCTTCCTGGAAAATGTTAATAATATTAATGATCATCCAAAAAGGGTTAGCTGACAGAGGGAAAAATATAATACATGTAAAATTCTTAGCAATGTGAGATCAACTTGTTAATTTTTTGTAAGTAAAATACTACAGTACTTCATTTTATATACAATTTTTGTAAGTAAAATAGTACAGTACTTCATTTTTAGTAGTTTAAGAATATATTCCTCGCTTTTGTGCATCAACTTGTTAATTTTTTTGAAACAAAAATGGCAGGCAACTACCAAATGGGCTAGTCATGAAGAAGGAGAAATGTAAATTGTTTACTTTCAAATTTGCATAAATTTGTTGTATGACTGCTTGCATCTGACGCAAGTGTATTATTATAACCTTTCCCTTTTTCGCATTACTTTGTTAAGCTGAATTCTGCAGGCATGATGCTACATCGCTAGTTGCTACTCATTTTCATAGGAAGATAGTTCACCAGAAATGTATGCCGTACACTTGGCTCAGCAATGTCCACATCAGTAAACTTTAGTTCTGTATTAACGCAGTGACGGCTTGATCACGATATGAGCAATTCTATGCTCACGCCCTGAGTGAAAATGGGGGGGCCAGTGCTTTTTTTTTATATTTTTTTCTCGCGTGCAAAGTATTTCTATCAGTTAATAAATTGGTTGTTAACTTAACTAACTAACTGACAGTTTGGTGACACCATTTTAAGGTCGGTCACTATGACACCACTAACGATGTTAGTGGTGTGTGACTGAGATTGCCTCTTGAATTTCTCCTTTTAAATTTCAGCCACACACCACCAACACGTTAAACAGTGTCAACAAACTAACTCTCAACTAACTACATCTACTTGAAAAGGACTGATATCGCTGGTCTTCCCGTTATCAGGATAAAATCTCTGTTTTGTCAATTTAACCGTCCCTCACCGTATCCTTTTAATATCGTCAGCCGTACTAAGTTGAATTCATGTTAACTTATTCAACATGTTTACACAATTAACATCTTATTGTATACAAATGGAAACAATCAACACGGTGCTGAATGGGTATGATGGATGTAACTGATGACATAAGCATGACCCAGGTTTAACCTAGGAAGATTCTCTTTGCTCTCCTTTTCAGCTCTACTCCAAAAAACACTTGATTTATGCTAGAAATTTGCTTGAGGGGCTCACACCATGAAACTGCTATAGTGCATTCTCTACATCTGTTCAAAGGGCATTGCTAAGATGCACCATATATAGTCAAGGGATGGTAACATTTTGTTTCTTTTTTTTTTTCTTTTTTTTTTTTTTTTTTTTTTTTTTTTTTTTTTTTTTTACTACGGGGTAATATTGAAATAATTCCTTTCTTACCAATATTTTATATGTTCATTCTAATTTCATACTATATTAACATCGTTTTTTCTCTGCAAACAAAATTATTAATCTAGAGGAATCAAACCCTATTTCTTTAAAGGAAATAATAATAATATGCTTATCATTTAAGAAAGTGAATATTTTGTTCTATTTGACCAACAACTCAATGATGATGTTGGTGGATTTTGCGTTTTCATTTTCCCCACGGGTTAGGGTTTAATTATGCAGTGCATATTTTGGCATCAGGAAATCATGGTTTAAGAATGCAAAATCGAATGGTTCTTATCGACTTAGCCGAAGTGTTTCACCAATAATTAACATATTGAATTTGTTCAACAAGGCACGAATTATTTTCATTATTCAGAGATCGTATCGATTTTATTGAGTAACTACATTTCCTTTTGGTTGAATTGTTCGTTGTTAGCCAAATTTATAGTTAACACCTCAAGATAATGTATTCCTGTTGATTCATTTGCTTGCGAAAGGGTTAGGTCAAGCTTGGATACCGTTTTCATACAAAAATTCCTATTAGATGTTTTATGTGACTTCTAATAATAAAATCATGTAGAAAATAAGATATAATGATAAGATTTCGGTAGAGTAAGAGATGGAAGACCATTTGAAAAAAAATGAATTCTCTGCTGAATTGATTTCGGTTGATATCTGTGATCCTTTCGGTCAGATTATTAGCCCTCGGTGAGGTGACTTGCAATCCTTAACTTTCCTGTAATAAGGAACTATGTAGGTCTCTTAGATGCTCTTTCGGTGAAAGTGGCGAAGAGTCTTTCGACTTTACGAAAGGGGATGCCCATCTCTTACTAATTTAGATTAACTTTGGAAACCATCGTTCTGTTGCAAGTTTACATGATTTTGGCAAGGATGACGAAAGGTCTATTAGGCAGTTCAAATATGAACTTGGATCCTAACAAGGTTAGATTATCTCAGGTATCCATCGGCAGGTTATGAACTACTGAGTTTCGGATGTTCCAATCTCAAAGTAGACACACTCTATAACGACCTGGCTTTTTGACCACCTTAAGTCGGTAATTAAACCAACTCAAACCGTTCAAAGGGACTTATTGTTATTGCTTATGAAGTTGAAATATAAATCATCATACAATCACAGACACTGAACACAAAATATCTCACACCGCAAGTAAAATTTATAGGCTATTACAAAATCTTTAAACTTACATAATATCAGAGTACAGAAATAAACATAGGTGCAGCGAAAGGTTGATTATAGAATCATACTGTTATTCGGCAATAAGCAGAGATGGGCACAATTGTATATGACATAATAGATGGATAGTTGGACCTCCAACGAATTTCAAGCTCTAACAGATATATCTCCAAATTGAAATACTCGGTCTGACCCGGGCATTTTGTAAGGAATGAAACAAACAAAATACACGAGTCAGGACTAACAGTCTTATATAAGTGAATTTAACCGAATGAAGTGTCCACTGAAATGTACAATAACTTAAAGAATGTTTTGGATTCCCATCCTTTAAGATCCGCGAAACTAATACATATATAATAGTATGCTATTATTGTAATGTCTATTCAGTAAAGTAAATATGTTGAAAATAACGTAAGAGTGATTACCATATTACCCTTATGTAGTTTATAGACATCATAGTCTATACAGCAACGTAAATTCACCGCACTGGTGTTATTAGAGGGCACTCCATAGAAAGCAATACTAAATCTAAATCGTACGGGGCTCATACGAGATAAATATGACAAGGTACACGAGGTGATGCCCAGGGTAGGATTCTACCAGTTACACTTCCGGGCCGGTGGTAACGCGTAGCAGCAACTACCACCGACCTCAGAACACACTCCCAAATCAAAGGGGGTCCCCCAAATCAATCACAACAGTAATAGAGATGGTATCAAAGAAGTGTGTCCGATATGAGGTGCGACCTCAATTAGTCATGGTAGAGCTCCTGTTTTAGTCATTTAAATTATAACCTGAAGGTCAAGGCCATTTCGTCATTGTTCGCCTTCTTCGATCCAGTGGTCGCCTCCAAGCCATCTTACTGTCGTTCCGATACTCCCTCACATACACAGTTGTTAAAGTGGTATCGGCACTGATAGAGAGTATGCCACTTACCGACTCCGGTCTTTTTAACAACCGACGCTTACATTTTTTTCACACTGTGGCCATTAGATTTGAAAACATATTTCAAATATCACAAATTTGATTTATTTCAAGTTTTGCCCCAAAATCAATTATCCCGAATCATTTACAAATGGTTCGATTAGGATTATAAAACCAATATTCACCCTTTGGATTCACTAGATTTGAATTGGGCATAAGTTTTATTCAAATAAGATAAAATAAAATAAATATATTTAGAAAAGTTAAGTTTGCAAATAGTGTATGTATATTAAATTTAAAGAAATGTGTAAATATATATATATTTTGGAAACTATTATAAATTTTATATGGTTAAAGAAATCATATCATTTTATAAAGAATAATTATATAACCAAGTAATGCGGAAATTTACTTTTATAAAATTATAGTTCAAACGAGCAATATTAATCCAGTCCAATTCTAAATCCATGTTTACAATTTTTTTCCCAACTGGAATTCATATTTAACTCCAATTCTCTTGTTTTGGTTCAATTTCAACACTTCATCGTTACAACAATTCTAGAATCACTACTTAACTTGAAATTCACGTATCCATTCATATAATAAATTTCCAAACTCACTGTAGCGTTAGTTATGAATGAAAATCCTTTGTATGCATTCATATGGCAAATATCCCTTTGACAAATCATATATTAAAATAAGTTTGGAAAATATTTATCAAAGCTTTGCAAATCTTTTACATTAACCATTTAATTAAAAATCGTCATATTATTAAATTCATTATATAAACATAAAAATTATGGAAAATTCATTCAAATAAATTTAAAGTTAAGTATTAACTTGCGAAAATCACTTTCAAGTTTATTTGAATGCAAATGGGATTTCCTACAAAAATCCAATTAAGATTTGAACAAAAATTCTTTAACTTTTCTTTGTACAATAAAGAAGTTTCATCTAAAATTCCTTCTTATAAATCGATAAAATATTTTAAAATATTTTATTTTATTGACCACGGTGTTTGTTTAAAATTTTCTATCATATGGTCAAGTGATACTGATATTTATCATTTCAATCTGTTCTTTAAAAATATACGAATCCAGGGTATATATCATTTCAACCCGCATCCCAAATCGGTTCGAATACACAAGGGGTTCTGGTATGTATTATTTCAATCCGTAATGTTTTCTAATCTAAGGGGGAACTTGCATGGTGAGAAAATAACATAGCATGTCAAGCATATATCCATATTGTGTTATGTGAAATAATAGTGTGTGCGTCGCACGTGCACAAACACAAAGCAAACAAGACTAGAGCACCCTAACATTTCATTCAACATCTCATGTTTTTAACCCACTTAATAATCAATTAGTCTGTGAGTGAGAAAAACTCACCTTCCGTAGCAACAAGAGAAGACACCCTGTATTGGAACCTGAATGAGTACCATTCAGTATCAAAATAATTGACCAAAACCAAGTGGCTATAGCCAAATTCGAACTAATGACCTCTCAACTACTAGTTACGCTTCAAACAACTCAGCTATGTACATCTTTGTTAACAATAGAAAGGTATGATTCTTATATACTAACATAATTAGTGACTGGTCATAACACACACCCTGTATTGGAACCTGAATGAGTACCATTTAGTATACGAACATTTCCGAACAACGGGTTGTATTAAAAGGACTAAAGCTATTTGCTTCCAGGGGCGGATGTATGTGAATTTGAGTGGGGTCCCAGGACCCCACTGAACTTAAAAAAAAAAAAATTAGGGTCCTGGCTTTCGTTTCTTACTTCCCATTTAAAGTCACGTATCCAATTTCACTTCCAGCTTACGGATTAAAGTTCGCACCGAACTTCTCAAACGCACCCAATTTCTCAAATCGCTCCATAAAAAATCAAACCTTGCTCTCAATTTCAGATCAGGTCCGCGCAACGGCTGTCACCGCTTACTCCGCCTCTGTGTCATCCAGCGCTCACCTCAGCTCTTGTGGCCTCCGCGCAGTTTGGTAGATAGGTAATCAGTTACGAATATGCCCTAATTCTTATGCTATTCCTGAACAATCGAAAATTTCAATGACATTTTAAGATTATAAATAGATTTCAATGGTACTGTAGTCTGCATACTAGATTTTAATTGGAAAAGTTGGAATTTCAGTCAAAAGTTGGAAAACTTTTTAGCGCATTGGAAAGATGGAAAGTGCAGTGCTATTGGAAAGTTGGATAAATTTGGAATGCAGTACCATTGGAAAGTTGGAAAATTTTCAAATATAATCTAGTATGCAGTGTTATTTATTAATTTATACATATCCATTTTTTCAACTTTTCAAGGTCCTTTTGGGTTTTAAGGGAAACTTATTTAATTAATTATTGACATGAAATGATTATTTGACATTGGCAGATATAAAATGGAAAAATTCTTTAAAAGAAAATATGTTTTTCAACTTAGTTCTGTTTTTTCAATGCCTGAACTAATTGATTTGAAAGAACTCCCTTTTGATCCATGTGAAAGAAAAAGTAATTCAGATTATCATCCTAATCAAAGAGATGAAATAAGACGAACATATTTGGTTAGAGGACTTTGTCAACCACGTGGACATGAATTTTCATTTACAATGGTAGGGGGTAAGTCGAGACGCTTTAACACTACATGGTTTAATCAATATGGTGGTTGGTTGGAGTATAGTGTGAAAGCTGATAAAGTCTTTTGTTTATGTTGTTGCTTATTTAGCGATCACGTTGGAAGACAAGGGGGAGGTGATGCATTTACAGTGGAAGGTTTTTGTTGTTGGAATAAAATGGATAGACTTAGAATTCATGTCGGTGAAGTTAATAGTTTACATAATACTTGCGTTAAGAAATGTGATGATCTAATGAGACAAGGCCAATCTATTTCAGTTGTATTACATGATATTTTGTATCAAATGATATTTTTTTGGATCATTATCATACTTAATTTTAGTTTTATGTTTACATAAGGACCCCACTAAAAACTTTTCCTGCATCCGCCACTGTTTGCTTCTTGCGTTTCACCCTTATCGACTTATGTTGGAAACAATGGTTCGGCTGAGTCATGGACAATGTCACTTTCTTGAAAATGTTTCGGCGATCTACTCAAGGTGCATAGTAGTTCGTATTGTTCGTCGTCGCCTTTGGGATAAAACAACCTCTTCCTTGTTTTTCTATATCGGATCATTTGCACATATGAATCCGATTCAATTTGCACTCTAAAATAATACTGCTCAAGTTTATTTTCTTTCTATTTTTTTTTCAAAAAAAAAGTTTGAGAAGAGGATAGAAAAATATATATGATTTTTCTTTCTGTGGAAGAGGAAGAGAGAATTTTTCCAGAAAAAGAGCAAGAAAAAAATGTTTTGTATTCTATCTCCTTTCTGGTCTATGATCAAGTTCTTATACAGAAAAAATGGTGTCTATCCTAGTGGGAGGAAAATTGGACTGAAATTAATGCCATATTAAATGAAAAAACCATTCAAAGAAAATTGCAATGTGTAAATTGCATTCGTTTCATAAAGAGAAGATGAATGTTAATAAATATTTATTTATTACCATTCATTGCAATTTGTTAATGCTATTTATATTTTGTAACAGCTCAATCAAATGCATGTATACATACATACATATATATATATACACACACACACACACACACACACACTCGACTGTTATGCAAATGTAACAGCTCTAGTAGAAAATTTACTGATACAAAATATAATACCGTTTAATACAAAATATAATACCGTTTATAACTTCTGACGGCTCTATGTATTAATGGCTCAAAAATATGCATTAACATCTCAAAATAATGGCACAAAATATGTTACCGTTATTAACGTACAACAGCTCAATTGAATTAATTGCTCAATAATAAAAAAATTTGGTAATGCAATTAATTCTCCTTTTTTTTAATAAATTCACAAAATGTTCCAACAATCCCCCACTTTAATTTCTTAAAAAATATTTTTGAGCAGTTCAATAAAAAAATACATAAGATTGTGCATAAACAAAGGTGTCATCCGACTTGAACCTTTGCATAGTGAATAAGATTCAGTTTTTACTAGAGTGTCACGTAGTCTTGAACTCTATTCCTGACATCAAACCACACACAACCTTTCTAGAGTGCAATCAAATAAGCCCGTGCATTTATGGTCATGCACGTTTATCCCAGTTTAGTGAACGCTCTAGGAATCTTGCCCAGAACTCCATAGGAAACGGCCACATTTCCACATTCACAAAGGTGAGTCTATCAAGAGTACTCCTGAAGGTAGGTACTCCAATCCAAATAGAGTATAGATCTCATTAAGAGTTTTTATTAACTCATCCTCTAATCACTTCAGGAATACATGCTTCTTGCTTTATTAAATAGCATGTTCAACTCCTATCACTATACAACTTGTTTTTACCCATTGAACCTAGTTCTTGGGATCTCCAATCATTTAGGTCGGGTTACCATTGTGCGTGACTCGTCAATCTAAGGGAAATAGTCCCATTCTTTTAGATTCATTCAGGACTTTCTTTCTGGTCAGTCCTTTCGTCAAAGGATCTGCCAAACTGTCATCACTTGATATGTGATGTTCTCCAATAATACTGTGCATACGACTGTCATTTCTTACCGTTGTAATATCGGTTATGTTCTTCTTTCAATAGTCGTTAAATTTTTCATCACTATATATGTGATGTTCTTTTACAGTATTATGCTTACGACTGTCGTTTTTCTACCGTTGTAATAATGGTTCTATACTTTTTGCAATAGCCGTGGTACTATCACAATCGATTACACCATTGGTGTCAATTTTTCCCATATATGGATCTCAAGTAGCAGATTTCTATAGTTCTCTGCTTCTTCACTAGCTGTGGCTAGTGCTATTATCTCAGTTTCTATAGTAGACTGAGTCAAAATAGTATGTTTCCTGAATTTTTTTCAAGTAACAACTTCTCTAGTAATGCTAAATGTATAGCCACTAGTTGCTTTGAATCATCATATAAAGTATTCCAGTCTGCATCGGAATAACCTTTTACAACAGCTGGAAACTTTTCATATTGTAATCCAAGGTTCAAGGTTTATTATAGGTATCTCATAACCTTCTCAATAACATGTTAATGCTCTATACTAGGTCTACAAGTAAACTTGCATAATAATCTACATAGGCAATGTCGGGTCTAGTACAATCAGTGACATCTGAAGGCTGCCAATGATGCTCGCTTACTTTGACTGTCTTACACCTTCATCGGTGTTCTTAAATGTCTTTACACTGGAATCATATGGTGTACATATAGGTTTACAGTTAAAGTGATTGTCTTTCTTTAGAAACTTCTCAATATAATGAGATTGATCCAAAGAAAGTCCTTTTTTCGGACCTAGTAATTTTAATACCAAAGATTACACTCGCCTTACCTAGATCTTTTATATCAAAATTGGCACTTTATAAGGATTTGAACGAGTTTATGGCATGAATGTTAGACCCAAAAAAAAATTTGAGTAGGTCATCTACATAAAGACATATAATAGTGCAAGTGTCATTCTTAAATTTGTAATGAATGCATTTGTCAGTTTCATTAACTTTAAATAATGTGAAATGATTAAGTTATCAAAAAAAAATTCATGCCATGTTTAGGTGCTTGCTTTAAACCATATAATGATTTATCTCATTTGCATACTTTATGTTCTTGACCATGTACTACAAATCCTTCAGGCTGGTCCATATAAATTTCTTTTCTAATTCACCGTTCAAAAATGCAGTTTTAACATCCATTTGGTGTATTAATAAATTATGAATGAAAGCAAGTGAAATTAATACCCGAATGGATGTAATTCTAGTTACGGGTGAAAAAATGTCGAAGAAATCTATATTTTATTTTTACTTAAAACCTTTAGCTACTAGTCGTGCTTTATATTTATCAATAGCGCCATCAGGTTTTAATTTCTTTTAAATACCCATTTACAGCCTATAGATTTACAATCAAGGGGTAAATCTACCAAGTACCAAGTCTTATTGGATTCCAAAGAATCCAAATCATCATTTATAGCTTCTTGCCAAAATTCGGCATCTAAAGAAGATAAGGTCTCTTCGAGATTTATGGGATCCTCCTCTATAGTAAAAGCACAATAATCTGAACCATTTTTTTTTTTTTTTAATGGTTCTCGCTCTTTTACTTCTTCTAGGTTCAGCTTCATAATTTTCATTAAATTCTGTTCTAATAGGCAAACTTGAAGTGCCCCCACTATTCCTTAATTTAAAAGAAAATCTTGTTTTATAAAAAACGACATCATTTGATTCAATTATATTATGTGTATTTTGGTTATAAAATCTGTATGCTTTCTTATTAATAGCATAGCCTATAAATACACATTCATATGCTCTACTTGCCAATTTTATTCTCTTAGGGTATAGAATGCGAACATATGCTAAATACCCCCAAGTTCTAAAGTAGGACACATTGGGTTTATAATTCTTTAAAATTTCATAAGATGAAATTTTATTCTTAGATCTAGGGATTCTATTCAAAACATAGCAAACGGTTAATAATATATCCCCCACCAATGTTTTGCGGCACCATAAATTAATAAGATGAAAACTACTAATTCGGTAAAGGTCTTCTTCTTTTTTCGCTTTACCATTCATATCATGTGAATAAGGTGCAGTTCTCCCATGTATAAAGTCATGTAGTTTATAGTAATTCAGAATAGAACTAGATTCATATTATGTTCTTCTATTACTATAAAGTCCTTTATCTTTCTTGTTTGACTAATTTTCAATTTCATTTTTGAACGTCTCAATCATCACTTTTATTTTTCATGAGAACTACAAATTTGAAATCAGAACAACCTTGAGTAGAAATAAGTTGGGTCTTATCCTTTAGCAAACTAAAGCTACTTAGTTTGTTGGCACTCAACTTATTTCTAAACAAGCGTTGCGCGTTGCGCGTCACGCGTCACGAGGTGATGGTGAGCTACTTAGTTTGTTGGTTTTTTTCTTTCCTTTCATGTTTTCGACTGGCGCAAGTTGGCGCAAGCTCACAATGGCGGAGCGAAGGAGTAGCTGAAGTCGCGTTGGCGGCCTGGCGGAGGCGGTTAAGGTAAGCAAGGAGGTGCAGTTTTATTTTCAAAAGGTGGAGCCGTGGTTTTTAATGGAAGTGATGAGAGGAGTCACAGTTTCCGGCACTGGAGTTTGGAAGCAAGGATAGAAGGCTTGCGGTGGCGGTACAATGTGCGCTTTGGGTATTCACGAAGATAGTTTGAACAATTGAGTGACTCACGCGAGGGATTTCCACCTTCCAAGTCCTTGCGAGAAGGAAATGGCAAAAGAAAATGGGTCTTATCCTTAGCAAATGGGTACTGTAAAACAATTGAGTGCCAGAACAGATGGATAGGAGACATGTGATTTACGTGTAGAAATAAGTTGAGGCAGAGCGTGGAGAGGGTGGATGTTACTAACAGGAGGTGCGAAAATTATTTGTAAGCAAAATGAAGTGGATAGGAAGGAGAAATTAACAGGAGGAAGAAGATTGTTGCGTGAAGGACTCCACGCATCAGGAAGAAAATAGGATTGAAGATGCTTCACGCGAGAAATAAAGAGGCTGTTTATATCAATGCGGTTTGAATAATTTAATCAAGCATAGAAGTGGGTTTCTATTCATGAACGGTGCCCAAATATTTTCAAATATCACGTGTATTGTTACAAATATTAGCTACTGACAGAGGAGAGATATTGAAATCTTGAACATAGCTTTCAAATATTTGGCTACTGACAAGTAAAGATTTTTGTCTTGCCATATTTTAAAGAAGAATAAAATGTCAGATTTAAAATCAACGTGAATGACCAATTCAAAGATAGTATGGACCATTGTTATTTTTGTTAAGTGTTAACTTTTGGCTGAACATTTATTACCGTTACTACATGGTTTTAAATTTTGTGTTACCTATTTAATTTCTCCCTTATTTGGCTAACGCGATTAAGGAAATAAAATTTAATTCATTTTCTTTTCTTTTTTTTCTTTCATTTGTTATACTACCAAAAAAAGCTGATTTTGCAGTGGCATAATCCGCTGATAATCTGTCGCTATATAAGGCTTAGGGACGGATTACCGGTGGAATACAGTGGTCGGTAAATTTCAGGATGGTGTTTGTGTTAAAAAATTGCGACGGATTTTAGCATGAGTTCTACAACCATTTTTCGTCGTATTTCTCAAAATAAAATTTTAATTTTGAATTAATTAAATTTTATTTATCGATGTTTTAGCGACTAATACATATTTTTTAAAAATTACTATTTATAAACAACCATCGGTAAACACTTGCTAATTAGCAAGGGATTAGCGACGGATGCATATATTTTAGAAATTATTATTTATAAATAACCGTCGGTAATCCCTTGCTAATTAGCAAGTGATTAGCGACGGATACATATATTTTAGAAATTATTATTTATAAATAACCGTCGGTAAACCCTTGCTAATTGGCAAGAGATTAGTGACGATTATTAATTTTTAATCAAAACATTTTTCATAGGAAAATATGTCATTAAACTCTTACAGTTTTATCCCAATAATGTCATAAAATTGCTAAAATACACAAAATTTATCGACTCAAATACATAAAATTCATTGATTCAAACAATAACATTTCATATACATTATTATGCTCATTTTACATATAATATTTAAATAATAATCCCACAATCCCTACACTGTCACATCCATTTCACTTGGAACAACTCCATTTTCACATCAAATAAGAAAAATAATACTTCTCAAGTTTTATCTTGGATATTACTTCTTCGGTCCCTTATCTTTTAACTTTGAAGATGCCTGCATGTATTAGAAGAAAGTTCTAAGAATGTCACGCGTCATTGCTTATGTATGACTAATGCACTATTACAAGTTCCCTAAACTTCTAGTGGAGGTGCATGTTTTCAACTGTGCCTGCAAAAACTCTTCTTCCTGAATGCATATAACTTAAATTAATCAAACTTGAATAAATTTGTTGATCCATATAACTTAATGGCCCATCAAAATTTACACAAGAGTGACCAATACATCATCTCTAAATGTAATCTTGGTTTAGATTACTGCAGCAAATTTCAGATGGCTGCGAGGTCTTGTGAATTGAAATCTAATTGCCGCTTGATAATAGGTAGTAAGCAGTGATTACATCCAATTAATTAAATGTGTTGAATGGGTAAAACTACTACGCCGTTGAAAGCCGAATTTATGATACAACATTCCATGTATCCATTTTCAGAAAGAGTGGAACCTAATGCACGATTCTTCTCCTTTTCCTCCTCTAATTTGTCAATAAATTTTATTGAACATGCTAAAAGATCATGATTTTTATTTTTATCCAAATTAAACGGATATTAAAATATTTGCTTCAAATTTAAATTTGAAGCCAAAGTTGTCTTAAATTTTTAGTTTGACCAGTGAATAAAGTCAAGTACAGGGAATGCACACAAAAAAAATTGCGAGGTGGAAAGTCTTCTAGTTTAAAATGTGCACATGTTTCAAAATGAGCATGTGTATGTTTTGGAATGTTCAAGCTCCTTGTTTTGGGATAAATGAATACTTTACAAAGGTACATCATGCATCCACCTAAGTTATAAGTGTACTTCCACGTATTTTTGTAATTTGTGAAGTATCCAAGGATGGAATCAAATGGGTCTGTAAATAAATGTCTGAGTTTAAGCAAATACAAAATCTAAAGATGGTTGAAGCAAGACACTGAGGTAGGAGATGGTTGGTATCTTCTCTCAATATTGAGAAGACTGTAGTTGAGATTAAAAATAATAAAGTGTCCCCAAGAAAACTGGGTACACAACTAATAAATGAAGTGAAGGCGATCGAAAGAAAGTAGGGATGTAGAACGATGATGATGAGGGTTTGAAAGAAGTGGTGATGCTCAGAGCCTTAGACCCTTACAACAATGCCAACAAATAACAGTCACATGTGATGGGCTGATTGCTTGTAACTTGTTGGCCAGTATTTTAATTGGGTATAATGAACGTAACTTGTAAGTCGATAGAGTGTGTGCACGCGCACGCGTATCGATATTGAAGGGGATAGCTGCAAGATACGTTAAGAAATGTGTATCAGTGTAGAAGGGGATTATGTAAGGCGTTTCCAGTAAAAGGAACAAAAGGATGCCACCGAGGCATGTGAAAGGTAGCGCCAATGAAGATTAGATGAAGAAGCAAAGAAAGTACAATGACATTTCGGTGAAATAGTCAAAGAATGATGAATGTTGATTTGGGTTGGATAAGTAGTATTTAGCTGTAGTATGACTTAAATTTTTTGAAAGTGTGACATGCTGGTTTACAGTTTTGAACGACAGTGTGACAAATAAAAAAGCATTCTATGTAATATGATGCATGAGGCAGTTTTACATACTTTATATACTGGAAAGGGGGCTTTACAGTGGAGAGAATATTGATATATACAGATCTGTAATCTCTGCATGGTGTTTTTTAATCAATGAGATGAATGTGAATCACATAATTAAATGCATTGATTGTTAAACCTGATGACAAAACATAACAGTGGAGATTAGTTTTGACATATTCTAAGTAACATATTAGCATAGGGGATACATTGAAAAATTGATGATTTGGTGATGTATATAGAAATGTGACAATTGAGGTTGGATATGATCAACTGTTATGCTAAGCTCGCAATCCTTAAGAAGTGTTAATTCATACGATGTGCAATAGCGATGAATAAAAATGATATAATACTAATTTAAGTAACCTGATATTGATTTAATAGGGTAGTTACCTCGAGGCTAGCTTGTCCTGCCACTATCAATATTTAGCTCTTTAGCCTCTTCTGACTCATTTCTTTGTCTTCCTTCATTTTCTCTATCCAACATAAAGGAGCTGTTACTGTAAATTTAAAGTGTAGTAAATTATTGCAGTTTTCATTCATTTTGGCACTTCAACTTTAAAAAAAATGCTAGTTATATAATGCATTACAAAGAACAGTAGCAGCTTCAGCTTTCTTGGTTTATTTGAAGACCAAATAAAAATCACCCTTACTTTATTGAATCTTGCAAGTAATTTGTATCCTTGAAAGCTGTTGAACTGTAAAAAAGACAAAGTCATATTATTCAGTTGCCATGTTCATTGAATAGAATATTAGAGAGCGAAATTTTATCGCTAAGGTTAGGCAATTTTTATTGTAACGTTTTATATTTTCCAGCATATGATATTGCCATATTGTGATTCAACCAAGCTGCTGGCATGATCCTTCTGGCCTGTAAATGGATATTTACATCCAAATACGATATAGCTAATATATTTTTTATAAAAAAAACTACGGTTTACTCATTGCATATATTGAAGGTGATACGGTTTGCCAATGTCATAACTTTTCAAACTGGAAAATGTTTGCTGATCAAATGTCATGGTTAGTTATTGTCAGAACGAAGCCAAGGTCTGGGCCTGCTTTGGATTAATATCAAATTTTACTTGTTGAACTAGTGAATATTAAATAGGGAAATAAGAAAGTATTGAAAAAAATAAAAATATCAAATGTCTCTTCGAATGTGAATAGTTCTACATTTTAGTATTTAATAAACATATGGTTTACTAAAGTGAGTACATTACTATAGTTTGCATAAGACAATAGATACATGAAAGCAAAACGTGCAACCGGGTGGGGATTGGTTGAATCACTGGTTGTTTATTGTGTATGGCTCAGTGTGTCTCCTGAAAAGAGCACGCAGATGTCATGAAACAAATGCCATAACAACACAATTAAAAAGGCCACAAGGAACACTGGGAAGTAAAGGGAAAAAGCAAAGACCCTGTGTAACGCGACTGGAAAGGAAAAAAATCGTGGAAATAAATAATAACTTATATATTCAGATTAAGGCACAAAAGTTCTTCTTGCTTCTAAATTACGATGCAAGAATGTGCACTGCAACGCACCACCGATTCAAGCACATCATTCATTGTATCTAACTAAACCACCATGAACACGCTATATTGCCTTAGTCAAGGTATAAACTCTTAATCCTCAAAATGCATGGGATTTAACATCAGGGCCGTAAATCCACCCAAGGTAAATACCTCCTCCTTGCTCAACATACATTGCTTATCAAGGAACCAAGAAAAGTTATTTTTTTAAAGGTCTCCAAATTGCTTATAAAGGAACCAAATGATCCATACTGACAGTTGCACCATTCTGGTTTATTTGGTTATTGTTTCACACTTCAAATGATATCTATGTGCATCTCCGTTGCTTCTGAATTTCTATAGAAGTTTTAATTTAAATAATATTACATTTTCTTTTCACTATCTATATTGTTCAATTGAACAAGAAAGCGAAAAAAATTATATTTGAATTGAAACATGTGTTTGGAATTCAAAACGAATAGAGATCTAGCATGATTTAGGTGTAGCGGAACCCATCGTCCATATAAATATTTGATCCATAAGTGTAAGAAAAGGAAATGATACATAATTTGATCTAATATGTTCATGAACATGTATAAATTAGCAAAGAATCACAAAAGTTTGGTAGCAATGAAAAAGAATAACACCTTTTCTTTGATCGTATCATAATCACAGAACTTTTACTTCACTCTTAGTCAACAATGTACACACAGTATGTATGTCTCAGAGTTTCCCTCCTGAACAAATTAAAAAATAAAATCAAGGCTTGTTTTTTTTTCTCTCAGTGTTTCAGGCAACACTAAAAAACACAAAATCAAAATGTAAGCGTACATGTTCTTCTAGGTCTACTTTTATTTTAGTCTCCTTCGACATTCAGCATTTTTTTCATTAGACGAAATCAATGAAATATATGCATCTTACCATCCAATAAAGAAGTTAAGAACCCTTTGAGCTGCCTTGATATCTGCAAGTGAGTCCGAATATGGAGACCACCAAAGTGAATAAATATTTATGCATATTATTCCTTTTTGTGTAGCCTGCACAAAATTAATGCCATATCATCAGCTTGAATTATATCAAATGAAAGTGCATGTCCAGTGTAAAAATATGGATTTGTTATGCACCCTCTATTTTCCTCTATACCATGACATTTATCATCACACTAACAATGATATGCATGCCACAGAGAACCAAAGTATGTTTTTTATTCAAAATTTATATATTTTAATTAAAAAATAGAAGGATAAATGAAAACCATACTCTTGCATTGTTATTTACTTTCAGTTTTAGGCATTGATTTGATCAAAAGATTGCGCTGAGTTATTTAAGAGTATTGCTAATATTGCCTTTTGAGACCAACATTACTTTGACACTTGCATTTGTCTTAACTCAAACTCCTTGTTTTTTAAGTAAAAATCATCACCAGTGTAAATCAGTGAATATAGATGAGCATACAAGATATTATGTAATATCCCAAATAATAAATGTTAAAACTTACTTGGTATTTGGTCTTATATAGATGAAAAGCTTCTGCATGTGCTAAAAGAAAATTGTGAGTTACAATATAAGGTGCAGTCGTGGAGTTTCCAGCCGAGCAATTGCCAAACGGATAAGAACATCTTTGGGGAGGAAACATACCGGTATCATAAGATCCCTGCCCTGCCACATTTGGTTCATCTACAGTTGTCCAATGTCGAACCCTATCTCCAAACTCTCCGAAACACACATCTGCATATTCTCTAAAATCATCCCTGCATACGTTAATGTAGTTAGAAAAAAATATTTGTGTCAAGGAGATGCAAATTTATGTATTATAACACAAATAATATAGCTAATTACGTAATCTTAGAACTCAACCATCCTCCATATTCATCTTCTAGTATTTGTGGAAGGTCTAGATGATAGAACGTGATATGAGTTTGGATTCGTATATCATACCCCATAAAATTTTAACTTGCGGATATACAATGCTAGCATTTGAATTTTGCATTATTCTTCATACAAGGTGATAGTGTTTTTGTTAGAGAAAACTTACCGTACTTGGCTAATTCGTTGATAACATCATTATAATACTTGAGCCCTTTTGGATTAACAGCCCCTCTACCATCTACAAGGTAAAAAGATGCATTCAGAAACATGTGTTGTTTGTTCTAGAAACGTGGTTTCTTATCATGTGATTTTGGTTCAGATGCAAAACAGATAGAACAATTCATGTAAAGGTTCAGGTTCTCATTAGATGAGATATGATATTACAAATAGTAATATCTTAATAGCCAATTGCCTTGTATCCATTATTTCTAGTTTTTTTCTAAACAGGACCTTCATGCTGTAAAGGTATAATTTTTTAATACATTTTTTCAGACATAAAGTCGGACAGAAAATAATGTTAAAAAAACATATACTCTTTCACATGTGAGCATGAGCATGGGCTTATGTACATGTAAATTAAATGATTAATTTATTTCAGAAACTTTGATACTAGTAGAACTTAAATCACATAATTTATTTCGCTTTTTTTCAAACAAAGTTGAAGAGAAATACTAAAAAAAAGCATATCCTTTTGCACATGTGAGCATGCGCATGGGCCTGTGTAAGTATACTAATGCAGCAATGTTACATACTAATGCAACAGTGGTAATCAATAAAACAATGAATCTAGATTATGCTACAACCCACAGGTTGTCTGCATTTAAAACATGACAAATGTTTGCATGACTAAAATCATGTGCTCGGTATTAAAAGAACCAAATTCCACACTTTCAACATGGCAAATGTTTACAGACTGACCACCTACGGCTCTAAATTTCACAATTTTAACATGAGTGGAATCCAATTTCATCAATCTCAATTATATGCGCAGTATTTTAAAAAGAAAACCCAAAATTACCTTGAATTTCATATTTTCAGGTAGAGTAGGAGGAGGACAGAAGAGGAGCTTCTACGCCGATGCTAGTTAGTTAACTTCATCGGTGGAGGTGACCGAAGGCAGAGGTGGCTCGCCCGCTGAAGTTTGTGAAGGCCGTGGATCGGTGAAAGTTGAGGAGGTTGGTGGTGAGGAGCATGGCAAGGTTGAAATCTAGGTTTTATTTCAATTTGGGGATAAATTCGGGATGAGATGGAAAAGAGAGCAGGTTTGCAAGCAGCGCAAAATAAAGTAAAAAAAGTCGAGGTGCGGATTACCAGTTTTTAGCGTTGGATTTTCTTTATATGAATGGTTGAGATGAGAAATAAACAAGAGCTGCGGATATGTTAAGATAATTTATAAAATAAACGTAGCTGACGTCAAAACTTTGAGAATTTAGTAATTACATAAGTTATGAGCAAATATTATTTTGCTGATTCTAAATAAACAATGATTATAAGTTATTTATTATAGAACGTAAATTATTATTTATTATTATTATTATAAATCATTAATAAGAATAAATTAATTTTTAGTTATTGATCATGTTAAAAATTACTAAAAAATAACACTAAAGTATATCATAGAAAAATAATATAAACATCTCTTGCAAATCTGTTGGAATTCTACTACAAAATAGCTTCGATAAATATTCGTCGGTATTCTTCCTGGGTTTGCAGCAAAAAATAGCGACGGAAACTTTCGGTCAGTAATTTGACGCAATTTGCAACGGTTTAGTGAGGGATGATAGGAGACGACAGTAATAAATAAAAGAAAAAAAGTTGAAAAAACAAAAAAATATCCCTTGCAGATCACATGAAAATCCGTTGCTAATTAACGATGGAAATTTCCGCTTCTAAATATCTGACGTTAAATCAGTGTTTTCTTCTAGTGATTATTATTTATTATTTATTCATATGAACAGACAACGTAGCGAACGTGCAAATGTTAATTCGTTTTAAGCACATTTCAATAATGCGCGTTGTGATTTAAATTTTATTAACAAGAAATGTTTACCCACCATTAAATTTAGAATAAAATAAAATTTGCTTTTAATATTAACGTTATTTATTCATTTTATTTCTCCTTTTAAAGTTTTAAAATTATTAATACATCATTTTATTCTTTTAAAAATTTTGAGTTCGTTACACACTCAACCTATTCCGATATTTAGGATCTTTCTTAGAAATTCGGTGGGTGTCTCGATGGAATTATCATCTTTCGAATGTATTGGATGTGAAATTTGCATGGTTACAACATAATAATAAAATATTAATTAAGAAGTTATGATTCCATTACCTCAACTGCGTGGAAGAAGCTCTTTATTAATAACTTATTTGATTATAGAATTTGTCCCCAAAATGATTTAGAAATTAGCGTTACAACTCAAACTTTTAAATACAAGATTAAAAAAGAGAAATTTAGATCTCATTTCGAGGCCTTTACCGTCGTATTTATAAGTGCTGGTTGGCCATCCTCTCGTCATATGGGATACATCCCGGCTTTTCTATGGAATCTAAAAGATTTAATAAAGACACCTTCATTATCTCTTGAAAGAGTACTATGGTGCCGCTGTAGTTTCCTCCGTAGGGACTCCTACGGAAGGAAGCCTTGGCTAGTTGCTAGAGAAGTGGACTTGTAGATGCTCCCAGATCCTAATATTGTTTATGGCGTCGTCTTGCTTTGCAATTCAAGGGTTGCTTGTAATGCTTAATTGGTGGAGGCTTAGGCTTTCTAGTGCTCCCCCTTCAGGTAGTCTGAAAGGTTTTAACTAAGCTGAACCCTAATTCAAATCATGGTGCTTTAATAAAACCCTATTTCAAATCGAGACCAGAACCCTAAATTCCTCAATCCCTTTTTCTTGTCGACACTGCTTCAGAGTCTATAACCCTATCGCACTTCAAACAACCATTTCAATTTGTTGCATGGTGGCCTTCGGCTAATTGTCATTTTAGGACATTGCATTATTTCTCACAGCAATTTAGTCATAACGGCTAATTGTCATTTTAGGACATTGCCTTATTTCCTACAGCAATTTTGTCATAACGTCTAATTGTCATTTTAGGACATTGCCTCATTTACATATGTTAATGTTACATTATTTCTTCTATATATAGCAGCACTATATTCATTAGTCAATGTACGAAATATTATTCTCGCAATCAATAATACAATCATGGTATCTTCTCATATTCTTGCTATGGTATCAGAGCATATCCGCCGAGAGGCTTAACATCATACATAAAGTTTTTTTTCTTTGCCATGCCAAGCATACATATACCCTTTTCCAGTGTTTCTTTTTGATCTACCATCATTCCTTAAGTTTCTGCTGCATCTTCTTGCCTCACTGAACCCTAAACAACCATGACAAACAACAAAGCCACTTCAGCTGTCTTTGGCGACATGGGCAATGATGCTTCACCACACTGGCACAACCTAATAAAACAAAAAAGCCAAATTATTAGCACATATTTGGATGAAGACAATTATATATTATAGAAATACCAAATTGAGATTGCTTTCAGGGGATACGGCTTGCTGGATAATATAAAAGGAGCATTAACTATTCCACCAATAATGATAACAGATCAAGGAGGAAAAACCATACCAAATCCTGAACATGCCAGATTTCAAAAACAGGATAGCTTACTTTCATCATGGCTTTTATCCTTTATCAGTTCGAATCTGCTTTCACAGATTGTGGGATGCAACTCATCATACGAAATATAAACGGCTATAGAACAAATTTTTAACTCACAGTCTGCAGCTAGAGTTATGCAATACAGAAGAGAATTGCAAAACTCGAAGAAAGAAGACATGAGCATGAAGGAGTACTTAAGCAAAATAAAAAAAAATTGTGTGATAAGTTAAGTGCTGTTGGACACAGAATAAGTGGCAGTGAGCAAATATTATTTATCACCGGTGGTTTAAACGAAGAATATGAGTCCTTAATTACTGTTATTGCCACTCAACAAACCCTACCGGACCTACAGTTTGTTTGATCTGCTCTTCTTTCCCACGAAGGAAGAATAGAATAGAGAAAGACTACCCAAGAGAATTCTCTGCAAATTATGCAGCAGCCAAAAATAACCATAATCAAAGGAACAACAACTTAAATAGGCAAGATAGGCAGTATCAAAGAGGGTTTTAACCTCAGAGGGCCTATCAACCACAAAGGGGCCGAGGAAGAGGCCGATGGAACAACAATAACAGAGTAAAATGTCAGATTTGCCAAAAATTTGGTCATATAGCGAGCAGGTGTTATTTCAGGTATAATAATGACAACAATGTACAACAATCTGATCAAATTAACTCAACACCAAAATAAAATGTTGCGGTTATGAGAATTCAAATCAGAAATATGGCGATGACAACAGAGATCAACATAGCCACGATGAGAGGACGGGTAAAATTGATTTAGACGATTGGTATCCAGACTCCGTAGCTATACACCACGTCACAAACAATTTCCAAAACTTAAATATTGGAAGTAAGGGCTACACAGGTATGAAATCACTACATATGGGTAATGGTAACATTGCACACATCACACACATTGGCAAAGGAACCATACTAGGCAGAAGACAACTCATATTAAACAACTTACTTAGGGTTCCCACCATTAACAAAAATTAATTAAGTGTTTCCAAATTTGCTAAAGACAATAATGTTTTCTTCGAATTTCATCCTCAGTTTTGCTTTGCTAAAGATCTTCTAAGTCAAGAAATATTGCTATAGGGCAATCTACATGATGGGCTTTACAAATTGGCAACTTGAAGACTGGAAATGATTCAAATATAGAAACTGGGTGGAATAATGTAGCCGCTAGTAGCAATAATAGCAGTCATAACTCTAGCAATAATGTTAGTTGTACTGGCAAAAGAAACAATTCTAGTAGCAGTAATGTCGGTAATAATGTAGTAGAATCATGGCATGTAAGACTTGGTCATCCTTGCTTGGAAACTGTTAGAAAGGTTTTGTATAATAATTGCATCTATTTTGAAAACATACATATGAAACACACTTGCACACATTGCCAACTTGGCAAGAGCCACAAACTTCCATTCAGTAAATCTGAAACAGTATATAACAAGCCGTTGGAACTTGTAGCAGCCGATCTATGGGGACCAGCACCGCTAAACTCATACCAAGGCCACAGGTATTGTATATCACTAGTTGATGCTTATTCAAGATATACGTGGATATATATGCTCAAACACAAATCAGAGGCATGCAACATAATAATTCAGTTTATAAATCTTATAGAGAAACAACTTAACTGCAATGTAAAACTATGCAAAAAGACGGTGGGGGCGAGTTTAAACCACTCAAAAATTACTTCATTAAAAGAGGGATAAATCATAGTTTAACCTGCCCTCACACGTCTAAACAAAACTGTTTGGTTGAGCGAAAACACAGACATATAGTCGAGACTAGTTTAACATTACTATCACAAAGTGCGTTAGCAATGAAACATTGGAATGAGGCATTCAACACTTCCGTGTATCTCATAAATAGACTACCTACCAAAGTGTTGAATAATATAACACCATATGAAGTGATATTTAATGTTAAACCAGATTATAGTAATTTATGAGCTTTTGGGTGTCTATGCTTTCTGTGTTTAAGAGATTATAACCAACATAAACTCAGTATGCGATCAAGTCCATGCACCTTTATTGGCTACCCAAAAAATCAAAAGGGCTATAAGTGCTTGGACAAAAGTGGTAAAGTTTACATATCAAGGCATGTTATTTTTGACGAAAATATATTTCCACTTGCAGTGAAGCAAACAGCTAAGGAAGAAATTGGACAAAAGCAAGAAATTAAAATCACAGATGTACCAGCTTTGACAGAACAAATAACACGGAGCATTAATGAAAGGAAGGGCACAACAGATGATCACACGTAGAACAATCCCACTAAAACATCCATCATCTCGACTAACGACAGCAATGATACTATATACAGCAGCCAAAATGAACATGAAAGTGAAGGGAATAACAACAACACAAGTTCAACAAGGGTCACCAGTGAATGTCAACCACAACAACAAGAAGCACTGACTGGACATCCAATGGTCACTAGATCAAAAAGTGGGATATATAAGCCAAAGGTGTACAATGTATTGTTGACTGAAACTGAACCAAGCAACTACATTCAAGCTGCAAAAGAAGAAAAATGGAGGAATGCAATGGATGCTGAATATGAAGCTTTAATGAAGAATAAAACATTGAGCTTGGTTACACCACCTGCCCATCAAAACATCATAGGATGCAGGTGGACTTACAAAATTAAGAGGAAAGCTGATGGGACAATAGAAAAGTATAAAACCAGGCTCGTCGCAAAAGGGTACGCTTGGGTTTGACTTCAACGAGACTTTCTCACCAGTTATAAAACCCACTACCATAAGAGTTATATTAACAATTTCCTTATGCAAAAAATGGATCATCAAACAACTTGACGTTAACAATGCTTTTTTAAACGATGAACTAACTGAAGAGGTCTATATGTATCAACCAGAAGGATACGAGGTCTATGATGGTCAAAGAAAACTTGTATGTAAGTTACACAAAGCCATATACAGTCTGAAGCAGGCTTCGAGAGCTTGGTATGAAAAATTAAAACAAACTTTATCAAAAATTGGCTTCAGTCAAGCAAAATCAGATAACTCACTATACATGAAGAAAGATAATCAAAGTATCACCTATGTCATAGTGTACGTAGACGACATGCTGGTAACTGGGGACAATCATCAAGAAATTAACAGAGTCATACAAGTTCTTGACTACAGTTTTGCTATCAAGGATCTAGGTGAAGTAAACTATTTTCTGGGAATTCAGAACAGTAGACGTGGTGAAAATGAACTGTTCTAATCTCAGCAAAATTATATAAGTGAAATTATATAAAAGACCAACATGCATCATGCAAAATCATTGCCAACACCAATGACCGCTAGTTCAAGGCTTTCAAAAACAAAAGGGGAAGCAATTAGTAACACAACACAATACAGAATTGTAATTGGTGCATTACAATACGCTACAATAATAAGACCAGACATATGTTATAGCGTAAATAAACTCAGTCAATACATGCAGAATCCCCTGTCGGAACATTTGGTGGCACTGAAAAGATTACTTAGGTATTTACAAGGCACAAAACATTATGGATTAACTATAAAGGCAAATAAAGAGCTACACTTACAAGGCTTTAGCGACGCTGATTGGGCAAATGACATCAACGACAGAAGATTAGTATCAGGCTATTGCGTTTTCCTGGGCACGAATCTCATATCATGGTGCAGTAGAAGCAATCCACCACCTCGCGATCAAGCACTGAGGCAGAGTACAGGGATCTTGCGAGAACGGCTGCAGAAATCTCGTGGATTGAGTCCCTTCTACATGAATTAGGGCTTAATTCCAGAAGAACGCCAACTATTTGGTGTGACAATAGAAGCACGGTTTTTTTATCCCTCAATTCGATCCAACACTCAAGAACGAAGCATTTGGAAATTGATTTGCACTTTCTTCGTGAGAGAACTCAAGCTGGTAGATTAACGGTGTGCCATATTCCGGCCTATTATCAAAAGGCGGATGCACTAACGAAACCACTTGCCATAAAGAACTTTATCAGGCTAAGAGAAGAGCTGAGAGTGGATGATGGCAGCGGAATAAAGGAAACAAGAAAACCCTAGATATGTTTGAGGGAGGCTAATATCTGCATTCACACTTGTCAACCAGTTTATCTCATCACAACAATTTGGACATAACGGCTAATTGTCATTTTAGGACATTGCATTATTTCCCACTGCAATTTAGTCATAACGACTAATTGTCATTTTAGGACATTGCCTTATTTCCTACAGCAATTTAGTCATAACAGCTAATTGTCATTTTAGGACATGCGTCATTTACATATGTTAACGTTACATTATTTCTTCTATATATATCAGTATTATATTCATTAGTCAATGTACAAAATATTATTCTCTCAATCAATAATACAATCATGGTATCTTCTCATATTCTTGTTACCAGACCTCTATGTTTCTTGAGCAGTTAGAACTAGGTTCCCAAGCTGTACGATAACCAATAATGTGCAGCACGAGATTTCTTGGCGAGTTGGATCTACATTACCAAGTGGTTATTTTGTCCCGGGTATGTCTGGTTGTTTAGGGATGGTGAGGAACTGCAGTCTTATATTCTTGAAGCCGCAAAGTTTCTAGTTGTATTTGGAGTGGTTTCGACTTGCACAGATCTAGAATTTTGATATTTTTATGGAGCTTCCATGGAAGGCAGAGCTTCTCGCTCCTTGGATTGATTTTGCGTTTCACCCTGAAACACTGGTATGTAGTTTCCTTATTTACCTAGATTTTGTGCAGTGTCTATTCTTGGTGATATATCGTGGAGGGTTCCGCTATACTGTTGGTGTGTGGGTTGTGATGGGCCAGTCCAATTCCTTGATAATTAATGGCAATGTGGATGTCGTCTTGTTGGTAGAAATCGTTGGTTGTACTGCTTTTTGGTTGCAGTATTCTAATAATGTGTTCGAATCTTGTCTTTGAGGAATGCTGAGTGATTGCACTATGTCACAGTTCATTCCTAATTCTTTGGTATGTTGTGGTTGACTGATTGTTGGTGAGTTGGTCAATGTATCTCCTTCTCAGGCAACCTAGTGAAGCAAAAGCTCTCGTTCATGCCGTCATGATGGTGCTCCCCTTCCTTCTACATTCTTTTGTTTCATCGCATGGATAACATGTCATTTGCCAGTCTTCTGGTTGGTGTCCTCACCTGGTGTCCTCACGATATCTTATGTCTATGAAAACTGTGCATTATCTTCTCACTACGGTTGTACATTCCTATTTTGGTATGCTTAGGTAGTGTATGAATGTACTGAGTCTGTTGTACTGCTATGATAGCATGGAGTTGATGTATGTAATTCGTAGTCTAGAAATAGTGCCTAGCTCCGGTCTTGTAATCTCGTATAGATATGGTGGACAAACCCCTTAAACTTCGATAGTGGTGGATGGTCCACCTTACAAACTGAAGTAGCAGATTGGTAATCTGCTAACCTCTTGTAACATTGTAATTATTATTTGTGGTCACTTTAAAAACTGGTCGGCTCTGATAAATTTTTTACAAATAAAATTAAATCCTTATAAGTTTAATTAATGTCACGAAGAGATCTTAGATTTAAGAAATTATCACTCACATTTGCATACATACAGTTACATGTATGAGAAATATTTCAAGATCTGAAATGAATCAACCAAATGAATTCCTTTCTTCCTATAGTTGTAGATCCTCCTCTCTAGGTGTAGATTTATTTTTTTATTTTAATTTGATATAGTAGCCGAGATTTTGCAGTTTTTAGGTGTTAATTTGAATATATATTGTTAAGGGAAGTAGAGAATGTTTAGGAGGAAGAGAAATGAAAAGTAAGGTTATAGTAATCTATTCCAGCTTTTTTCTCTTCTAATCCAAAATTATGGAAGGAGCATACTATTAGGACTCTTAATGGTCGAGTTGGACTGTTTTAAAATTCAAAAATCTTTTAAAGAGCTATATCTCTTAAACGATTAGTCCGTTTTCAACATGCAACCACACTATAGAAAGAGAAATCATCATTTGGATCCAATTAAAGTAGTTTTAGGTCTAAATTTAACTCGAACGACAAGTTATAGACGAAATGAGATTTCGTAGAGAAAATGAGACTTCGTAGGGACAAATGGTTATAGAAAATTTTGATAAAATTACTATACGTGGAAAATATCCCTATTAGTCATTCTCCACAATTATAAAATTATACAAACTCAAATGAAAACAATATTTCTTAATTACACCTTAAAAATGCGTAAAACAACGGGTTATTACACTAAGTCAATACGTATACTTAATTATAAATCTCAAATTGATCTTAATAGAATTTCCTCTAATTGATTTATGGTTTGAAGGTGTTGAAATTGATGATTCAAATATTTGTAGAGAAGGAAAGATTAATTGTCAATCATGTAATTGGGTCCTATATGGAATAACTTGAGTGCCAAGTTTACTTGGAGGTCAAGAAAACTTGGGTGTCAAGTTTACTTGGAAGTCAAGAAAACTTGGGTGCCAAGTTTACTTGGAGGTCAAGAAATCCCTCTATATAAATAGAGGTCATGTTATTGTATGAAGAAGGAAATCCACCATTAATCTTCTCTCTATTGTAATCTTCCTCCTCTCTTATGTACTCATGTAACACCCCGAGAATTCTATAACTGTGAAATTAACAAATTTAAAGTATAATTAATCTGAAATCAAAGAACTAAGGGAAACGGGATAGGCCATTGCGTTCGTCTCGGAAAAATACGCGAAATAGAGTCCGAGTTTTCGAAAAACGGAGTCCGTATGAAGAAGATATGGCCTTCGGAAGTTTTGAATTAAATTTAAAATTCAAACAGAATAAAATAATTAAAAATCGGGCCCAGTGGGCCAGGGCGGATAAACACCCGCCTAGGCCACCCAGGTCGACTGGGTTGTCGACCTGGGCTACCCATGTCGACAGGGCTGTCGACAGCCCTATCGACAGGGCTGTCGACAGCCCTGTCGACAGGGGTGTCGACCTGGTCGAGCCCAGTCAACCTGGCTGGCCAGGTCTGTGTTTGGTCGAATTTCTGTGGTCTGCTTTGTCATTAGGGCTAGGTGGCGGGTTCTAATTGGTCTCTCTATCTAATGAATGGCTACGATCTAACCTAGCAACATCAGTGGTCCTAATCAATTCCTAACCTCTATATAAACAACCCTAGACTAAACCCTAATCTATTCATTCAAATTAAGAACATAGCCGCCATGTTGCTGAGGAACGACTAAGAGTAGCCGCCGACTAGAGAGAGAATTAGAAAGAAAGTTCTAAAGCCTAAAGCAATTCAAGCAACCTAAAGCCAATCAATTCAACAAAGGAATCATATCTCTTAATTAGAGAATTCGCCGCAACCATTGTAAGTAGAGTATTACTTTGGTATGAATAAACAATTGTATTGATTTGTATGCTTGAATTGGGATAATAAAGTAGTTCATATTTGTGCAAAATTATGTTATTCATTATAAAGAACTACATGCGGTAGTTCTATGCAAATATACGTTTGGAATATTGCGCAAATTATGTAATCTATGTTGAAGCTACATGTATGTAGTTGAGTGAAATTCATGCAAGTTTGGGGCTTTGTTATTATGTCGTCATGATGTATATTTTGTGCATAAATCATTTTGCAAGTAATTGAAACAAGTTTGGTTGTTATAGTTCATATGAAACTATGTTGGAATTTTGACACCATAATCCATGTATTAAGTCATGCTTTTGCAAACTTATGAATATGGCTAGGCTATGAATGATATTTGGCATAATTGAAATCCATGATTAAGTCTATCTTGTTTACAAGAATTATATGATGACATATGTGAGACATGGCTAGGTTAGACTCAAAAAAATTCCTTTTTTGCAAGTTTAAAGCAAACACCATGTTTAGGAATATTTATGCATAAGTATGTTTATACCATCGTTATGTGATTAGACTTAAACCATGATTAAGTTGAACTATGCTTTTGTGTTAGTAACAAAGTATCCCCTTTGTAAACATGTAGAAACCTTATAAACATGACTTGTTTATGTTTATGCCATGAACAAATTTAACTTTACTTATGCCATGCTTATGTTTGACATTATGCCGTGTTTATGCTAAAAGTATTCATGCCATGCTTATGTTTGACATTATGCTATGCTTATGCTAGAAATATTTATGACATGCTTATGTTTGACATTATGCCTAAATAAGAATATAGGTTCATGTTGTAGTTAAACCTATGCAAGTTCACATGCTTTGATTCATGTCATCTATGTTACCACTATGCAAGTACACCAATTTCTATTTTGTATTTCCAACGTCGTATTGCAAGTTCATGCGCTCACCTTCCCCTCTTTGTGTATACGCCATAAGCCTCCCCTTTTCGCATGGCTAAATTGGGCTTTAAAAGGCTAAGCCCAATATATATATAAACGGACGTGTAAAACGGGGGAAAATAACGTTGGGTTAAAAAATTAATTAATGAATGAAAATATAAAATAGAAGGGCCCAAATTCAAGTATGGGTTGGGCCCGTGATTGGTGTAACCTTTACACCATTAACTTAATAATGGGCCGCAAATATTTACATATAAGAAATAAAGAAGAATGACAAGATATGTAAATGTAGAACATACGATGTGTTTAACCCGAGGTTGGATTGAGTTGTGATGTAAACCTGCCCGGAACCGCCCGGCTGTCCAGTAGTCACAACAATACCTATCCAATGTGGGAGGTTAAACATGGAGCCCAGCAAGGACCCGAGGTTAGACTGAGTTGTGGCGTAAGACTGCCCGGAACCAACCGGCAACAGGCAGCCACAACAATACCTGTCTAATGTGAGAGGTCAGGGCCTTAATAAGACAATTAAGGCTGAGTCAGGATTGTTAGGATTAAGTGAACTAAAGACTTAATCAAAATGGAACATGCTAAACTAAACGGACTGGTGGGGGTTAGGTTAGGAAACACTTAACCAACTTAGCATGTTGGCTAGAGATAGAAAACCTAGTAACGGGGGGACCCTTTTCAGCAGTAACCCTAAAAGGTGTATCAGGATACCCTGAAACTAGGCAGGATGGGGCACGATTACTGGGCTGATTGTAAGAGGTCAAAGCGACGGCGGTGGTGTAGCAGTGTAGGTTCTAACGGAGTGCGGGCGTGCACACACTCCGGCGCAGAAAAATAAGGCACTGGACACCAGTAGCATACCTGTGCACTCTAAGGTTGTGTCGGGTTGCCACTATGGGACTTGATACACCCCATGGTGGGACCAGCATAGGTAACTACAGACATCGGGGGCCGTAAGACACATGTAACTTTGCGAGTAGGAGCCGATCATCATAGAATGGATCACATCACCCTGATTATGGGGTGCAAATTGGAAACTAGTATATGGGTTCAGAGATTAACATGGGGTACGATAGTATATTCGACCCTAGATAACTTAACCAAGTTTATTGTGTTTGCCCACTTCTTGTTTATACTTATCATACCCAGTTCTTTATTCATAGACAAAATAGTACTAGACTTACTCAGGCTTTATGTCTGACTCTACTTTTCTTTCGTCTTCTTTCTTCCGTTCCCCCCCTCCCCCCCCAGGTCCTCAGGGAGGGAACACAGCAGCTTGACCAACCTCAACATCCAGCTTGAAGAAGAGAAATGTATTGCTTGGACTTTCCTGTTTTGAACTATGGCTTTGGACAATCCACTATGGGGCTTTTGCAGTTTATCTATGTTTTATTTATGCTTCTTTAAATAATGTACTCAAGACAGATTATGAAAGTGTTATGTTATGTTTTTGGAAAGGATGTTGTTGTAACACGTATTTGACTTTATGAAATAAAGTTTGTTGTTCTTCTGCTGTTTACAAATATGTGTTCTTATATCTGTCTTGTATATCTGTGACTTGTACTTATAAACCTCCACCAAAATTAGGGCATTTCCTTTGAGAGTGACCCTAACGGAGGTGGGGTGTTTCACTTGGTATCAGAGCATAGGTTTACCAGATAAGATAAAAAGTTTTGAAAAAAAATATTTTCAAAAAGGAAATTTAAAGAAGCATTTTTAAAAGAAAAATATTATTTTATTTTTAAAAGGCAAAGTCCACTCCCCAAAGCCGTAGGTACTATCTCTTATCCTTCGTTTTGAATCTATCCTTTTTGTTTCAGCATGTCCCAAGAACTTAACTTGCCGGAAGGGGTGCCAATACCTGGTTGGTTTAGACGGTTCTTAGAAGCAAGGGCCACTCAGCCAGGTCCTACCATTCCTCCTCCCCCAGCTGAAGGAAATCATCCAGCTGCAGCAGCACCTTTTCCTCCACCTCCTCCTCGGGGAAACACTTTTGCTAAGATATGTAAAGATTTTAAAGCTATGGGAGGAAGGGATTTCCATGGAACTGAGTCCTTCGTAGCAGCTAGAAATTGGCTGAAAGAAACGGAGGACCTATTCATCATCTTTGAGGTAGAAGATAGACAAAAAGTACAGTTGGCAGTGTGGCTATTGAAGGGCGAGGCTTCCTACTGGTGGGAAGTCACTAATGCTGAAAGACCAGTGGAGACATGGGAGGACTTTAGGGCAAGGTTTGAGACTAAAATTCTCTCAGATGCGGAAAGAAGTTTGCAGTTGGAAAAATTCTTATTTCTTAAGCAAGGGGACAAGACGGTCAGAGAGTATGTGAATCAGTTCGATGAGCTGGCTAGGTTTGGGCTTGACCTAGTCAACACCCCACACAAGAAGGCTCTCCGTTTCGTCAAAGGGTTAAATGAGCCATTACACAGTTTGGCCATGACCCATATACCCATGGGAGCCACGTATGAAAGATTGGTGCAAATGGCATTGCTGAATGAAGAGGATAAGGGCAAGAAGAAAGAGGGTTTGCAGCCCAAGAAGACAGACTTTAAGAAGGGCGGAAAAGGCAACAAAGAGAAGAGGAAGTGTAATTTCTGTGGCAAAGTGGGGCACTTAGTAAAGGACTGCCGGAAAAAGAAGGCCAAGGAGAATGGTGGGTGCTTTTCTTGCGGTGAGACAGGCCACAGGGCTAAGGACTGCCCAAAGAAACGAGGACAGGGGCAGAGGGCTGGATCCACCCCAGGGGCACAGGTCCATGTGCTAGAAGCGCCACCTCTGCAACAGCGAGGTATAAATACTTCTGTTGAAAGTGTAGTTTATCTTTATGATCACCCCGTTCGCACTTTATTTGATTCTGGCGCATCACACTCCTTTATCTCGTCTGCTTTAGTAGAATCTCTGCACCTAAAAACTAGTATGGTAGAGGACCCCTTAATTGTTTCAAACCCAATTGGGGGCCCAGCTCATTTGTCTATGATCTGTTTGGATTTGAAAATCTCTATTCTAAGTGTTGAATTTCAATGTAGTGCCTTTGTTTTGGGCTTTTCGGGGTATGGTTTGATTTTGGGTATGGATTGGCTATCCCGTAATGGGGCCATCCTTGATTGTGAGAAAAGGGTTGTTAGGCTCCTAACCCAGCTCGGTAATACTTTGGAAATTTCTTGTAATCCCTCGTATGCAGTTATGCTTAGTTATCTTGAATCGCTAGATGCCTCTGTTGAAAACTTGCAATCAGTTAGAGTGGTCCGGGAATATCCGGATGTCTTCGAAGAGGTGAAGGGCTTGCCTCCGAAGCGGGAAATAGACATCCGCATATATCTTGTAGATAATGCAAAGCCCGTTGCGTTGCCCGTTAGACATATGGCTCCACGAGAAAGGAAAGAGCTCAGTAAACAGATTAAAGAGCTTCTAGAAAAGGGGTTCATTAGGAGGAGCATTTCAGAATGGGGCGCTCCAGTGGTGTTCGCTACAAAGGCGGATGGTTCACTCCGTCTATGTGTTGACTATAGGGAGCTCAACAAGCTAACGAAAAAGAATAGGCACCCTCTCCCTAGAATTGACGATTTATTTGACCAGCTTGTAGGAGCGTCTGTTTTCTCCCAACTCGATTTAGCAACCGGTTTTCATCAGCTAAGGGTGGCTGAAGATAGCATCGATAAAACGGCTTTCAGAACCCCAGACGGTTTCTTTGAATGGCTTGTCATGCCTTTCGGCTTGACAAATGCACATGCTTACTTCGTGGACCTGATGAGTAGGGTATTTAGAGATTTCCTCAACAAATTCGTAGTGGTCTTCGTAGATGATATCCTTATCTTCTCAAAGAGTGAAGAGGAACATGCTCAGCACTTAAGGGCAATCATGGAAACTTTGCGAGTCCATCAACTAAAAGCCAAATTCTCCAAATGCCACTTTTGGAGGGAAGAGGTGAGGTTCCTTGGGCACATAGTATCCAAACAAGGGTTAGCAGTGGACCCTGCTAAGGTAGTGGCGGTACAGGATTGGAAGACACCAAGGAATGCAACTGAGGTCCGAAGCTTTCTAGGACTAGCAGGTTTCTATCGAAAATTTATAAGGGATTTTGCGAAAATCTCAGCTCCGCTCACGAAATTGACCAAGAAGAATCTAGTGTTTAATTGGGACTTGGATTGCGAGTTTGCTTTCCAACGACTAAAAAGGGCTCTCACAACAGCCCCAGTTTTGACGCTGCCAGATGGGAGCAAGATGTTCACTGTTTATACGGATGCATGTGGGACAGGGCTAGGCGCCGTCTTAATGCAAGAAGGAAGGGTAGTAGCTTATGGCGGGAGGCAATTGAAGGTGCACGAAAAGAACTACCCAACCCACGATCTTGAGTTAGCCGCCATCGTCTTTGCACTCAAGTCTTGGCGACACTATCTCCTAGGTGAGAAGTTCGAACTTTACACTGACCATAAATCATTGAAATATCTTTTCTCGCAGAAGGATCTTAACTTGAGGCAACAAAGATGGATGGAGTTTCTTACCTCGTACGATTTCGAAATCTCCTACACTCCGGGCAAAGGCAACGTAGTGGCAGACGCGTTGAGCCGAAACAAATTGACCCTAAGCCCGTTGTTTGTTGAAAGACAAAGCCTAGAGTTTATAGCCAGCTTCGACTTTAGGCCTTCCTCCGATTTCGTACCAGGCTTGCTAGCATCTCTCGAAGTACGCCCAACTTTAGTGGATTCAGTAGGGACAGCACAACGCGAAGACCCTCAGCTTGTGGAAATAATTGATAGGTTAATTAGGGGTGAGACTTCAAGTCACCTCAACAGATACTCCATCGACGATAAGGGATTGCTAAGGCGAGACGGAAAACTATGCGTCCCACAGACGAAAGATCTAGTAAAGAAGGTTCTCGAGGAAGCACATCACTCCAAGATGACGATACACCCAGGCGGAGATAAAATGTACAAAGATATAAAAAGGACTTTCTTCTGGAACGGCATGAAAAAGGACGTGGCAGAGTTCGTTTCTAAGTGTATGGTGTGCCAACAGGTTAAGGCGGAACAGAAAAAGCCTGGCGGACTGCTACATCCTCTGGAGGTCCCGCAGTGGAAGTGGGATAGCATCTCAATGGACTTCATCGATGGGCTGCCTAGGTCTAGGAGAGGCAACACTAGCATTTGGGTAATAGTGGATAGGCTTACTAAAAGCGCCCACTTTTTACCTGTCAAAAGTAAAAGAACTGCCTCATCCCTAGCATCACTTTACCTCAAGGAAATCGTTCGGCTCCATGGAATACCATCTAGCATTGTTAGTGACCGAGACCCCATCTTCACCAGCGAATTTTGGCGGAGTCTGCAAGAAGCAGTAGGAACGCAGTTATGCTTGAGCACAGCCTATCATCCCCAAACCGACGGCCAAACAGAGAGAGTGAACAGAGTTTTGGAAGACCTTTTAAGGCTATGCGTCCTCGACTTCGGAGGGACATGGGAAGACCACCTTCCTTTGGTGGAATTTGCCTACAACAACAGCTATCAAGCAACCATAGGAATGGCGCCCTTCGAAGCTTTATATGGAAGACCGTGCCGATCGCCCACTTGTTGGTGGGAGTCCACGGATAAGCTCATACTTGGACCAGATATGATCCGAGAGACTTCAGAGAAAGTGGACTTAATACGAAGAAGGATGAAGACGGCCCAAGACAGACAAAAGTCCTATGCTGACAAAAGGAGGACCGACCTTGAATTTGAAGTAGGAGACAGAGTCTTTCTCAAGGTATCACCGCTAAGGAACGTTGTTCGTTTTGGAACCACAGGAAAACTTGCACCAAGGTTCGTAGGGCCATTCCCTATTATCGAGAAAATTGGGAAAATGGCCTATAGATTAGAGCTACCCGAGAAGTTGGCCGGAGTCCACAACGTTTTTCACGTTTCACATCTCTGAAAATGTCTGCATGAGTCAGCTGAAGTGGTAGAGCCAAATATCCTCGAAGAGGCCGAAGTGGAACGCGAAGCGACCATAAGAAAAGTTCCAACCCGCATCTTAGGAACAGAAGTGAAGAAGCTACGCAACCGCGAAGTCAAGCTCGTCAAAGTTCAGTGGAGCGACGCCGAGGGAGACGCGACTTGGGAAACTGAAGCTAGAATCCGTACAGCCTACCCTTTTCTGTTCGAGGGTACATCCTTGATCTTTCTCTTTCCTTAAGTTGCGCTTTTATCTTTTTAGGTATATTTCCTCGACCGTATCTTTTAGATAGAATCTTTTTGGATGGAAACATGTAGTTGAAACATGTTATGGATGATGGTTGCAAGTGGTTGCAAGTGATTGCTAGTGGTTGCTCGTGGTTGCATATACACACACAATCTAGGTTTTAGATCGGCTCAGTCACTTCATATTGCATATGCATATATGTTTGCATTCGTATGTGATTGAACTTTAATGTGTTGTCATGTGGATGCTGCATTTGTATTGAATGATTGTGCACTCATGTAGAATCAAGAATAGGAAAATTTGCATACATAATGGATTCATGGCACTTACATAACTCGCAATAAGGAGGTCAACTGAATCAGTAGACCGCCTGATTTTGCATTAGATAAGTACATGTACACACACACTTTGCATATGATCATGAAGCATTAGAAGTCTTTTAAGGACAATGGATGCTCGTATTTAATGGATGAGTAGATGGATGATTGGATGTTAGGATATACATTCCTCCTAACTTGAAGATTTCGGGGACGAAATCCTTTTAAGTGGGGGAGAATGTAACACCCCGAGAATTCTATAACTGTGAAATTAACAAATTTAAAGTATAATTAATCTGAAATCAAAGAACTAAGGGAAACGGGATAGGCCATTGCGTTCGTCTCGGAAAAATACGCGAAATAGAGTCCGAGTTTTCGAAAAACGGAATCCGTATGAAGAAGATATGGCCTTCGGAAGTTTTGAATTAAATTTAAAATTCAAACAGAATAAAATAATTAAAAATCGGGCCCAGTGGGCCAGGGCGGATAAACACCCGCCTAGGCCACCCAGGTCGACTGGGTTGTCGACCTGGGCTACCCATGTCGACAGGGCTGTCGACAGCCCTGTCGACAGGGGTGTCGACCTGGTCGAGCCCAGTCAACCTGGCTGGCCAGGTCTGTGTTTGGTCGAATTTCTGTGGTCTGCTTTGTCATTAGGGCTAGGTGGCGGGTTCTAATTGGTCTCTCTATCTAATGAATGGCTACGATCTAACCTAGCAACATCAATGGTCCTAATCAATTCCTAACCTCTATATAAACAACCCTAGACTAAACCCTAATCTATTCATTCAAATTAAGAACATAGCTGCCATGTTGCTGAGGAACGACTAAGAGTAGCCGCCGACTAGAGAGAGAATTAGAAAGAAAGTTCTAAAGCCTAAAGCAATTCAAGCAACCTAAAGCCAATCAATTCAACAAAGGAATCATATCTCTTAATTAGAGAATTCGCCGCAACCATTGTAAGTAGAGTATTACTTTGGTATGAATAAACAATTGTATTGATTTGTATGCTTGAATTGGGATAATAAAGTAGTTCATATTTGTGCAAAATTATGTTATTCATTATAAAGAACTACATGCGGTAGTTCTATGCAAATATACGTTTGGAATATTGCGCAAATTATGTAATCTATGTTGAAGCTACATGTATGTAGTTGAGTGAAATTCATGCAAGTTTGGGGCTTTGTTATTTTGTCGTCATGATGTATATTTTGTGCATAAATCATTTTGCAAGTAATTGAAACAAGTTTGGTTGTTATAGTTCATATGAAACTATGTTGGAATTTTGACACCATAATCCATGTATTAAGTCATGCTTTTGCAAACTTATGAATATGGCTAGGTTATGAATGATATTTGGCATAATTGAAATCCATGATTAAGTCTATCTTGTTTACAAGAATTATATGATGACATATGTGAGACATGGCTAGGTTAGACTCAAAAAAATTCCTTTTTTGCAAGTTTAAAGCAAACACCATGTTTAGGAATATTTATGCATAAGTATGTTTATACCATCGTTATGTGATTAGACTTAAACCATGATTAAGTTGAACTATGCTTTTGTGTTAGTAACAAAGTATCCCCTTTGTAAACATGTAGAAACCTTATAAACATGACTTGTTTATGTTTATGCCATGAACAAATTTAACTTTACTTATGCCATGCTTATGTTTGACATTATGCCGTGTTTATGCTAAAAGTATTCATGCCATGCTTATGTTTGACATTATGCTATGCTTATGCTAGAAATATTTATGACATGCTTATGTTTGACATTATGCCTAAATAAGAATATAGGTTCATGTTGTAGTTAAACCTATGCAAGTTCACATGCTTTGATTCATGTCATCTATGTTACCACTATGCAAGTACACCAATTTCTATTTTGTATTTCCAACGTCGTATTGCAAGTTCATGCGCTCACCTTCCCCTCTTTGTGTATACGCCATAAGCCTCCCCTTTTCGCATGGCTAAATTGGGCTTTAAAAGGCTAAGCCCAATATATATATATAAACGGACGTGTAAAACGGGGGAAAATAACGTTGGGTTAAAAAATTAATTAATGAATGAAAATATAAAATAGAAGGGCCCAAATTCAAGTATGGGTTGGGCCCGTGATTAGTGTAACCTTTACACCATTAACTTAATAATGGGCCGCAAATATTTACATATAAGAAATAAAGAAGAATGACAAGATATGTAAATGTAGAACATACGATGTGTTTAACCCGAGGTTGGATTGAGTTGTGATGTAAACCTGCCCGGAACCGCCCGGCTGTCCAGTAGTCACAACAATACCTATCCAATGTGGGAGGTTAAACATGGAGCCCAGCAAGGACCCGAGGTTAGACTGAGTTGTGGCGTAAGACTGCCCGGAACCAACCGGCAACAGGCAGCCACAACAATACCTGTCTAATGTGAGAGGTCAGGGCCTTAATAAGACAATTAAGGCTGAGTCAGGATTGTTAGGATTAAGTGAACTAAAGACTTAATCAAAATGGAACATGCTAAACTAAACGGACTGGTGGGGGTTAGGTTAGGAAACACTTAACCAACTTAGCATGTTGGCTAGAGATAGAAAACCTAGTAACGGGGGGACCCTTTTCAGCAGTAACCCTAAAAGGTGTATCAGGATACCCTGAAACTAGGCAGGATGGGGCACGATTACTGGGCTGATTGTAAGAGGTCAAAGCGACGGCGGTGGTGTAGCAGTGTAGGTTCTAACGGAGTGCGGGCGTGCACACACTCCGGCGCAGAAAAATAAGGCACTGGACACCAGTAGCATACCTGTGCACTCTAAGGTTGTGTCGGGTTGCCACTATGGGACTTGATACACCCCATGGTGGGACCAGCATAGGTAACTACAGACATCGGGGGCCGTAAGACACATGTAACTTTGCGAGTAGGAGCCGATCATCATAGAATGGATCACATCACCCTGATTATGGGGTGCAAATTGGAAACTAGTATATGGGTTCAGAGATTAACATGGGGTACGATAGTATATTCGACCCTAGATAACTTAACCAAGTTTATTGTGTTTGCCCACTTCTTGTTTATACTTATCATACCCAGTTCTTTATTCATAGACAAAATAGTACTAGACTTACTCAGGCTTTATGTCTGACTCTACTTTTCTTTCGTCTTCTTTCTTCCGTTTCCCCCCCCCCCCAGGTCCTCAGGGAGGGAACACAGCAGCTTGACCAACCTCAACATCCGGCTTGAAGAAGAGAAATGTATTGCTTGGACTTTCCTGTTTTGAACTATGGCTTTGGACAATCCACTATGAGGCTTTTGCAGTTTATCTATGTTTTATTTATGCTTCTTTAAATAATGTACTCAAGACAGATTATGAAAGTGTTATGTTATGTTTTTGGAAAGGATGTTGTTGTAACACGTATTTGACTTTATGAAATAAAGTTTGTTGTTCTTCCGCTGTTTACAAATATGTGTTCTTATATCTGTCTTGTATATCTGTGACTTGTACTTATAAACCTCCACCAAAATTAGGGCATTCCCTTTGAGAGTGACCCTAACGGAGGTGGGGTGTTTCAACTCATTTCTTCATTGAGAAATAAAAGTTGTTGGGTCTCCGTGGACGTAGGATATTCATATTCGAACCACGTTAAATCTTCTGTGTCCTTTTTTGTTCTTTGTTTTTCGTGAGATTTCATAATTATTTTTGTTATACTCCATTGGTATCTAAATAAACAATACTAGATCCTCATCAAAATTCCGCATAAAACACTCCAGTTTGGTATCAGAGCTGGTGTTATTGTTTCTATTTGGATATTAATGGCTACTTCTAGTAAGTCTGTTGGAGGATCTGGCATCAATTATGGAGTAACACATTTTGACGGAAAAGGAGATTTTGGTACTTGGGAGATAAAGATGGAGGCCGTATTGAAAAAGGAGAAGACTTTTAAAGTTGTTTCTGCGCCTGAGAAATTGAAAGACGTTGATGCAGCTGAATTGGAGGAAATGGAAGACGAAGCTCTCACAACAATTCAGTTGAGTCTTTCAGATGAAGTCCTTAGAGAATTTTCTCAGAAGAAGACGGCAAAGGTACTATGGGATGCATTATCAGATGCATATCAAGACAAGTCTCTCACAAATCGGATTATTCTACAACAACAACTTTATTCGTTTAAGATGAAGCCTGGAGCCGATCTTATGGAGCATGTAGATGCCTTGACCACTTTAGTTATGAATCTGAAGGTAGCAGATGTTGATATTACTGATGAGGCTCAACCTGTGATCCTCCTTTGTTCCTTGCCTAAAGAATATACTGCTTTTGTCAATTCTATGATTTATGGCCGCAGTAAAATTAGCCTTTTTGATGTAAAGGCTGGCTTTCATAATGAAGTGTTAAGAGGTAGATTGGCGAGCACAAGCTTTGATAGTGATACCGAAGTCTTATCTGTTCAGAGAGGTAGAAGTCAAAGCAAGTCAAAGAAAGGTGAAGAACGGAATTCTTCAAGGTCCCAGTCTAGGGGGCCTAAGAAATTGACTTGCCATTATTGTAAGAAGCCCGGGTACTTTATTGCACAATGTCCCAAGCTTGAAGGAAAAAGGAAAGACCCAAAGCAAGCTTCAGCCTCTACAGTGGAGAAATCAGATACAGAGAGTGACACTGTTGTGTTTACAGCTTCTAGTTCTTCTGAGAAGAGCACCCTATGGTTGATTGATTCTGGCGCATCCTATCATATGACACCTGATAGGAACTCTTTTTCCACTTACCGTGAGATTGATGGAGGAGAAGTTCTGATGGGAAATGATGCTTCTTGTCGTATGGTTGGTGTTGGTAGTGTAAAGATCAGGATGTTTGACGGTGTTATTCGAACCATTACTGATGTTAGGCATGTACCTGATTTAAGGAGGAGCTTGATTTCTGTTGGGGCGTTGAGTAGACTTGGACTAAAGATTCTAGTTGAAGAAGAGAAGCTAAAAATATCTAAGGGTTCCATGATCGTTATGAAAGGAGTGAGGGCAGGACATCTCTATTTACTAAAGGGCACTACTATAGTTAGTGAATCAGCTTCAGTTACTTCAGCTGATTCAGATTCTTCCAGATTATGGCACTTGCGGATGGGCCACATTGGCGAACGCAACATGGATGAGCTAAGAAAGCGAGGTTTGATTGACGGAGTTCGGCATTCAAAGCTTGGTTTTTGTGAAGAGTGTGTTCTTGGTAAGCAGACGAAGATTTCTTTTGGTGTTGGTGAGCATAAGGAAAAAGCTGTTTTGGATTATGTTCACACTGATGTTTGGGGACCTTCCCCTTGCCCACCCTTAGGTGGAGCCAGTTATTTTGTTTCATTTATAAACGATTTCTCTCGTAAAGTATGGGTATACTTTCTGAAGTCCAAAAGTGAAACCTTTACTAGATTTCGTAAATGGAAATCCATGGTGGAGAAGCAGTCAGGGAAGAAGTTGAAAGTTCTCCGTTCAGATAATGGTGGTGAATTCATATCACAGGAATTCATCGATTATTGTGAGTCCGAAGGCATTAAGAGGCATTACACCACACCAGGCGACCCCCAGTCCAATGGAGTTGCAGAAAGGATGAATCGGACATTGTTGGAGAGAACTAGGTGCCTCAGATTGACTGCTAAGTTAAAGAAGGGATTTTGGGCCGAAGCTTTATCTATGGCGGCTTTCCTCATCAACCGCATACCTTCTACTGCCATAGATATGAAGATCCCTGAAGAAGTACGGAAAGGAGAGCCTGTTAGCTATTCATTCCTCAAGGTGTTTGGTTGTCCAGCTTATGTGCATGAGAGTCGAGGAAAGCTGGAACCTAGAGCTCGCAAGTGTATCTTTCTAGGTTATAGAAGAGGAGTAAAAGGATATAGGTTGTGGTGTCCTATTAGCAAGAAACTTACTATAAGTAGGCATGTAACTTTTGATGAGAAGGCTATGTTGAAGGTGGAGCCTTCCTCATCGGATGATGATGAGAGGACATGTGAAGAATACCAAACACAAAGCAAATCACCTGTTAATTCTTTCCATAGACATTCAAATGGTGTTTCCGATGACGCCGTGGTTGATGAGGATAGTATGGATACTGGCACAGAAGATCAAACTCAAGGTGGAGCTCATACAGAGACCAGACCTGTTAGAGAAAGAAGAAAGCCCAGATGGCTTGATGAGTTTGTTGGTTTGAGCATCAAAGACATTGACTTTGATGATATGACAACATATACATTAAATGTTGTCCATGATGAGCCCAGAGATTATAGAGATGCTATTGCATCAGTTGACAGTTCCAGTTGGTTAGTAGCAATGGAAGAGGAGATCGAATCTTTACGGAAAAATCACACTTGGGATTTGGTGCCACTTCCTGCAGACAAGAGAGCTATTGGATGTAAGTGGATCTATAGAGTAAAAGACGGCGGCAGTGGAGATTTTAGATATAAAGCAAGACTAGTAGCAAAGGGGTATGTTCAGAAGAAAGGGGTAGAGTATCATGACATCTTTGCTCCAGTTGTTAGACATACTTCCATTCGTATTCTCTTGGCATTAGTTGCTCATTTTGACATGGAGTTAGAGCAACTAGATGTCAAAACTGCTTTCTTGCATGGTGATCTGGATGAAGAGATTTATTTGCGGCAGCCGGAAGGGTTCACTGATAGCAGCAGGCCAGACTATGTTTGTAAACTTAACAAATCTCTTTATGGACTGAAGCAGTCTCCTAGACTATGGTACAAGAGATTTGATAAGTTTATGCTTTCACAGGGATACTCCAGAAGCTTCAAAGACCAGTGTGTTTATTTTAGGAGATGTGATGATGACATGATTTATTTGTTGTTATATGTTGATGATATGTTGATTGCATCCCAGAGTATGGTCAAAATTAAGGTGTTGAAAGCGGAGCTCAGTAGAGAGTTTGATATGAAGGATTTGGGAAAGGAACAAAGAATATTGGGTATGGAGATAAGCAGGGATAGGAAGCGGAGAGAGTTAAGGCTCACTCAGGCACAGTACATCGAGAAAGTCCTCGCTCGATTTGGGATGGAGAAAGCCAAACCGGTAGGCACTCCTTTAGGCTCTCATTTTAAGTTGTCGAAAGAACATTCTCCTACATCGGAAGAAGATAAAAGGTATACGACTAATATACCTTATTCTAGTGTTGTTGGTAGTCTCATGTATGCGATGGTGTGCACGAGACCAGATTTGGCTCATGCAGTTGGTGTTGTCAGTCGATATATGTCTAACCCAGGCAAAGAACATTGGCAAGCAGTGAAGTGGATTCTTAGATATCTTCGAGACACTTCTTCGGTGGGTTTACTATATGGTGGAGTAGATGGTGACATCCTTCTTAGAGGATACTGTGATTCTGATTATGCTAGGGATAGAGATGCTAGAAGGTCAGTGTCGGGCTATGTTTTTACACTTGGCATAGGCTCGATTTCATGGAAATCAAAGCTGCAATCTATCGTAGCTTTGTCGACTACCGAAGCAGAGTTGATATCGATTGTGGAAGCAACAAAAGAAGGATTGTACTTACTTCAGTTATTGGATGATCTTTCAATGGTGCAGCGGACAGTGGAGCTATTTTCAGACAGTCAGAGTGTTATTCATCTTGTTGAGAATCAAGCCTATAGTTCACGGACAAAGCACATTGATGTTAGAGATTTCTTTCTTATGCTTGAGGAAGAACGGAGCAAGATCAAATTATTGAAGGTGGGTACTTCGGATAATCCTTCAGATATGATGACCAAGTCACTTCCAAAGGACAAGTTTGAGCATTGCTCAAACTTGATCAGTTTGCTTCCTGTTACTTGAGCGCCATGGGGCGTTGGGCCCAACGACTTCTATGTTGATTGTTGAAGATGAGATGATGAAGAAAGACTGTCATATTTGAATCAAGGTGGAGTGTTGAAATTGATGATTCAAATATTTGTAGAGAATGAAAGATTAATTGCCAATCATGTAATTGGCTCCTATATGGAATAACTTGGGTGTCAAGTTTACTTGGAGGTCAAGAAAACTTGGATGCCAAGTTTACTTGGAAGTCAAGAAAACTTGGGTGCCAAGTTTACTTGGAGGTCAAGAAACCCCTCTATATAAATAGATGTCATATTATTGTATGAAGAAGGAAATCCACCATTAATCTTCTCTCTATTGTAATCTTCCTTCTCTCTTATGTACTCATTTTCTTCATTGAGAAATAAAAGTTGTTGGGTCTCCGTGGACGTAGAATATTCATATCTGAACCACGTTAAACCTTCTCTGTCCTTTTTTGTTCTTTGTTTTTCGTGAGATTTCATAATTATTTTTATTACACTCCATTGGTATCTAAATAAACAATACTAGATCCTCATCAAAATTCCGCATAAAACACTACAGAAGGGAGGGAGGTATGGGGATTTAGAGAAATGAATAATCGGTCTAGACTTAGTTGAAGGGAAGCTCTTTTCTTTGTCCTAGTTCACACATATTTATAAGTGGGGGTTAATGTATAGAGTCTTGATTCTTCTTCAAACATGCAGTAGGAGGCTTCGAGCAATTAATTTTGTATGGCTTTGATTCCTTGAGTTTCTCACATTAAGCATGTGGTTTTGTATGTTCCCACTTCTACATATATTATTTCAAAGGCTTCGGCTCTGAAATGGCTAGTTTCGAAGGTTTTGTTTCCGATTAGTCTGTCTCACGTGCCTTTGTTTTGAAGTTATTTTTTCTTCGAAGGCTTTTGCGTTGTAGATCCTCGGTTTGGTATAACCTTGCTTTACTTTCAGGGAGATTGCTCCAATACTTTGGCTTCAAATAAATGGACTTTAAATGTTCTGGTTAGCTTCAAATACTTTATTTCCTTGAATGGCTTCATGAAGCAGTTCTACTGTCTCAAACCTTTCTAAACAATTTGGTCATTTTCAATGGGAGTCTATCAACTTTACCTAAAGGAAACTGGCTTCCTTATTATTTTGAGTAGTCTCCGAGTGTGAAACAAACACTATGTAGTTGTGATCCTTATGATAAAAGGGTTTTGAGGCTTCTAAGCCATGTGCATCAAAACAAAATGCTTCGAGCGCTATGCAGGATTCTCGAAACAAAGCTTATTTTACTCCAGTTGATGGATGAATGTCTTTGTTGTATCTCTAATTTAGTCAAAACAATTCAAACCCTTAATTCAGATGAAATATTTTATCTAGGCCGTGAGCACTTTCAAAGCACTTATTTTAAGGAAGCACCACAAAAACCGAATAGGGTTTTGGTGTAATACTCATACTTCTTTTCACGACAGGAGTTCGAAAGACAATCTAAGATTTTGATATGTGTCGAGAAGTACGGGTTGTTACACCATCAAGATTAGGGACCACACAATTGCGCTGTTTGGCTGAACTGTTGAAATCAAATGATCGGAATCGGATGTCGAGATGCCACAACCTTTTAACAACGGTCACCCATTGCTCTTTGTTATATTTCCACCCCTCCTTCGTTTTTCTTCAAAAAAATACAATTCTTTCTTAATTTAAGAACTCATGTAGTTTTGACGTCTCTACATCATTTTATTGATTAAAATTTCATAAAATTTGTGGTTTTCACCCTAATATCTACCACTAATATTTCCCCAAACTTTTTTTTTTTTTTTTTTTTTTTAAGAATGTCGAGCAATGAATCTTTCGGTTCTTCTGTCTACCACATTGCTGGCTAGATTGAGGAACATGCATCGATTTTTACCAACATTATATTAACCACCTTCGGGTAGACAATTTGTATGATAAAATCTATAATGCTTTCATGAAGATGACACTACTAGAAAGGCAACGATTAGCGACAGGACTGTGCAACGGTTAGCGACGGCTAAAAAAGCGGCCGTAGCTAGCCGTCGCATAATTTCCTGATATCAAACAGAACCCGTAACCTTTCTTCCCCAAATCGACACAGCTAAAAAAAAAAAAAAAAGATTTGCCGTCGCCCCTACCATTGCTGTTTCGATTCCACCTATTTCCCCTCCAAATCTCTCTTCTAAGCTTCCTAATCTCTTCAGGTATGTCCTCTAACCCTAATTTATGTTTAATTAGGTTTAATTTTCATGTTTATATGGATTTGTAAATCGATTGTTTATGAATATGAAATTGGTTGCCTTGTTAGATGAATTTAATGTTGATTGTGTTTTAGGTTGATTTGAGAATCAATGTAATTGATTTGAAGATTGGAAACAATGATTATCACATATGTAATTGATTTAGGAGCATGAAAACGATAATTATCACATATGCAATTGGGTTTATGTTGATTGTGTTGTAGGTTGATTGTGTTGTAGGTTGATTTGAGAAAGCAACTATATATAGGGTTTTTTGAAGTTTAAGGCGCACCTATTTGTGAAGCGCAAAAATAGAAAAAAGCATAAACAAGCCCGAAGCGCAAAAAGCGCGCTTTTTTCATTTGAATTGTTTTTTGGTTTAAACTTAATTTGAATGTTTTTTTGACTACTTATGTGGTGAACCCCTTAGATAAATTTTGCCCCGTCCGACGAGTGTTGTATATGATCGTTATATGGATATTCGTTTTTACACAAAACGGAAATTTATATTCATCTGATACAATATTCGTTGGATTTGTCCTAGTATTGGACAAGTTACAAATATAATAACGTAAGCATATTTTATAAGTCATTTCAGTTTAAACGGTTAACAAAGTTTCGATGGCACTTCCTATTTGTTCCCTGTGTATACGCATCTGTGTACGATACAGGGACCAAAGGGAGGTGCTGCCGAAATTTTGTTGAACCGTTTAAACTGAAATGATTTATAAAATATGCTTACGTTATTATATTTGTAATGGGAAGTAGGTAGACCGGTCGTCAAAGTAAAAAAGAAATAAACATAAAATTCGAAAACATGCAATAGTTATAGATGAAATTTTACAAGATTTTAAATAGTATAAAGTGTTACATTCGATCGAACTTTCTAACATATTTGTCGCAAATCAGGAAAATGTTCGATTATTTTCGTGATCGCAGTTGGATGTATCAACCCCGAACCGGTAAGAAAGGGTCGATAAAGGAACATTTTTGTAATGGAGTCCAAGAATTTATTAGATTCGCTAAATCTAACAATCGGAGTAACGTAGACATTCGTTGTCCGTGTAGTAAGTGCAGACATCTGAAACATTGGAAGCCAGATGTAGTAGAAGTGCATCTGTATAAATTTGGTTTTGTATCGAATTATCACTTATGGGATCGTCATGAAGAACTTGTTCAACCTACGTCAAACCCTATAACGGTAGAGGACGATAGTACAATGATGAACGATAATACAGTGACGAATCCGATAGAAAATATGGTGCAAGATGCTGCACAATCAATGTTTCCTAACATTGAGCAAAGCGACGATGAGACTGGAAATGTTGAAGAGCCAACGGCGGAAGCAAAAAAAATTTATGAGTTATTGAATTCTGCTAAGAGACCGTTGTGGGAAGGGTGTACAAGCGGAACCGAGTTGTCTGTAACCGCCGAATTTATCACTTTGAAATCAAAATTCAATCTTACAGAAGCTGCATTTACAGCAGTTGTACAAACTGCAAAACGACATATGCCGCCCAATAATTTGATGTGCGATAGTCATTATAAAGTGAAAAAACTTATGTCCTCTTTTGGATTACCATATCATAAGATAGATACATGTGTTAAAGGTTGCATGTTGTATTGAAAAGAAGACGCTCACCGTAGAAAATGCAAATTTTGCAACGAAGATAGATACAAACCAAGGAAAAAGAAAGGAAAAGAAGTTCCATATAAAAGAATGCATTATCTACCCATAACCCCCAGATTTCAACGGCTATATGCATCTTCCGCTACAGCGTGTCATATGCGATGGCATAGCGTGAGAACAGCAGAAGAAGGAACTATGATACATCCGTCTGATGGTGAAGCATGGAAACACTTTGATAGGACTTATCCTGAATTTGCTGCCGAGAGCCGTAATGTTAGACTCGGTTTATGCACGGATGGATTTTCGCCATTTTCTCAATTTGGTAGTAAATATTCATCATGGCCTATCATTGTTACTCCTTATAACTTACCCCCATGGATGTGTATGAAAAATCCGTACATGTTTTTAACGGTTGTCGTCCCCGGTCCCGATGATCCGACACAAGGAATTATCGACAGATGGTTAACCGAGCCAAGAAAAGCAGAAAAAAGCCTCAATTTATGAGTGATGATGTTTGGGCAGACTTTCAAGCTTACTGGGACACAGAAGATGCTAAAGTAAGCTTTAATGATAATATTCACATTTATAATATTGATTGCATTATTTTACATCATCGTGTATCAAATGTAATAGAAAGTAGCAGCTAGAAACAAAGCTAATAGAGAAAAGAATCCTGCTCTCCACCGAGGTGGCTCAAAATCATTTCAACAGCACAGAAGGGATTTGGTATAAATTTTAAATATTTGCAGTATATGTTCAGATAAAAATTTAGCGTCTATAATCATGTCTTATCTTTAATAATTTCAGTTTAAGAAGCACGGACGAGAGCCTTCGTTGGCAGACGTATTTAGACACACACATGCGGTGGAGCACACCGATGAAGAAGGAAATGTGACGTATAAGTGGTCGGACCCGAAGAGTGCACGTATAATGGTAAATTTGTTTATCCGTATAAATTAACATGTTACATACTCGTTCATATCACAGTACATAAGTAAAATTTATAACACTTTTCTTAAAATTATATTGCTATTGCAGGGGGAGTATGAGGAAGAGGCTGCCAAAACGATGGAGGCTAGTGGAAAGGAGCTTACAGTTGCAGATTCTGATGCCATATGGCATTCTATCACTGATCCGCCTACTCGAGGAAGGCGATACGGTTTTGGCAATCAGGAGGTAAGACTTTTTTTAGACGTAAATTACTACACTCACGATGATTTATAAATATGTAAAACAAGAATACGAGTTAATGGAAAAAGTTTAACACTAAGTAGTAAAAATTTGTTTATATAACTTTAATGTGAAATTATTTATTTTACAGGCCGTTCAGCGTGCTTATAAGCGGTCGATGGAGGAGGCGACTATAGCGCGGATGCAAGAGCAGATGAACGAGTTGATGGACTGGCGAAAAGGCCAGGTGCAACAGGAAATCGACGAGCGCATCGCGATTTACTTTCAGGAGCATGGCTTTATGCCGGGAGAGGGAGTAGAGGGAGATGATTCCGCTGTATATCGAGAGGAAGACGTGAACGAGGAATCGGAAGAAGAAGAGAACGAGGATTAGGGAGGCGGGAATTAGTTCGTACTGTAGGTGCTTATGTTGACTTGACTCTGGTATGTTCATATACTTGATTTTTTTTATGTTAAATGCACGTACGATGTTATATGATGTGTTTGGACATGTGTATGACGGTTTGTGGACGGAGGTATGAAGTGTTTGGACATGTGCATGACTTATATGATATGTTTGAACGGTTTTATGTGATGATGGTTTTTTTTTTTTTTTTTTTTGCTTTTTTTATGTATTTGATGATTGTGTGGTTATAATGGTTTGGTTGTTGATGAGTATCGATGAAGTAGTGAGATAATAGTGGTGTGATATTGGTTTTTGGATTGAATGATTGTGGATTGGATTGTAGGAAAGGAATTGCTGTGTACTGCAGTTTTCTGGTTTCAGATATAGCGACGGCTAGCGACGGTCTATTGGTCAATATTGAGCGACGGGTAGCGACGGCTTACAACGGTTTTTTTTCAACGGATAGCGACGTCATATTGGTCAACCTAACTACTTGACACGTATGATGACACGTGTCCACTTGCCGTTGCTAGCCGTTGGTAAGTTAGCGACGAAGTCGTCGCTCTCGCCGTTGCTACAACTGTTGGCGACGAGAATTATAGCGACGGCAAATAGCGAGGGCTAGCGTCGGTTAATTGCCATCGCTATTTCATCTGCTTCTTGTAGTGTGAGCATTGACTATGATCTCAATGAGATGAAAAACAAATTTGATTACATCAAGCATTATTGGGCCTCTTATGAATGACTATAGCAGATTGAAGGTGTTTCGGAATATGTAGGAATCATAAGAGGAGACAACGAGTAGGAGGTCATGGCTGCTATGGAGTACAAGAAATCCAAAGTTTGTTTCCCCTCCAAATTCAGGGAATCGAATGTGAAAGATCTTAAATGACTTATAATATATACAAAGTAAACAATTTAGAAGAGAGTTGTAATATTGTATTCGTGTTTCGAGCTATTAGCATGTAACGAAAATATTCAATTTTTATTGAATTTTTCTGTCATTTCATAATTTATAAGTAATATAAATCCATTATATATATTATCAAAAATTTATTGAAACAAAATAAAGCAGTAGCAAAAATAAATAAAATACCTCTTTCAACTTCTTCTTACATAAAATAAGAATAATTCTCGTTTTGTTAATCATTCTCTTTCCGTGTCCATTTTCTAGCCGCTTTTCTATGCTCATTAAATTTGTTAAAGAATGTACGCTTAGATAAAAATAGTTCTCAAGATTAACACCACCGAGCCAGTGCTTTAATTAATCTTCAGAGTTTGATGCGAGCAGGGCTGACCTAAAGGGAGTCGAGAGAGACTTTTTCTTAGGGAAACACCGCCAGAAGTAGCAGAGAGGATAGCCGGTTGGGCAACATGATTGTAAAACATAGTTTATTCAATAAGAAGAAGGATAACCTATTCGGAATGTGGTATATGATTCAATGTTTTGTAGTTTGGTTTAGTTCTGCAATGAATAGAGCTTGATTTCCTTTGTAGAAAGTTATCCAATTTTTTTTATTTTACCACCTTGCTTTTATAAGTCTTGCATAGGGCAAACAAACATGGTCGGACTGGCATTGGATGCGAGAGGTAACCAATTTGAAATTTTCGTAGCTATGATAGACAAGACTTGTACTATAGTGTATAATCTCAAAGTATCCAGTCTAAAAGGAAAAAAGTTGCAATTACGAGGCTCAGAACAAGCTTCAAGTACTAACATGGGCATGCAAACGACCTCTTTGCACTACTCAAAATTGAACAAAATGAAAAGAGGATGGGAAAATGTCTACAGGCATGTCCCTTTCTTTATTCAACCAGTCAAATGGACTTTATTAATCAAATCCAGCGGTTGTCTTTATGAAAATGCAGGGCTATCTTTTGCGACTACTTCTTATTTTATGTCAGTGTATGCTCTTATGCACCATTCCTTCAAAAATAAGTGATAGAAGGGCAAAGGATGCGTTTGTAATGTATGAAAATAGAATATTTTAATGGAGCATTTGAGTGAGGAGGTTGAGTAAACAGCACATGCATTTATAGCTGCATACTTAGTTTTGGTTAATAATTTAATCGAATTATAGTTAATTATTTTTCTGATTGCATGATAGACATTTAATTAAGATGAAATAATTAGGCATAAATCAAAATATTTGCAAATCAATTAACCAATATGAGTAACTGGTATAACCGCAACCGCACCATGGTGCAAAAGCCGACCATTTGATTATTTAATTAAAAATAACTATTGTATTTTTAAATTAATCGATAACAACGAGACTAATTTAAGAATTTATTGCATTTTTACATTTAGTGCATTTTGAAATTAGTCCATTTACATCTATCAAAGGATATTATAATATAAGTATGATATTAATGTTAGTTCTGAAATATTTGAAATATAATGGATATTTTGAAGAAATTTTAGACATTAGAATTTGAATTGCTAAAAACGTTCCAAGAAAGGAGGAGTATTATTTCAACATATGAAAATTTGGTTTTTAGCAATGATAGTAAGCAAACTTACACAACGGTCAGCTTGATTATTGACGAAATTGACATGCATCTTTATCTAATTAACGAATGCGAACCCGTGTTACGCACACGGGTTACCCCAAAAAAATTGCTATTTTTCGTTTAACTTGTTATTGTCTAATATCTTTGATTTTCAATGGTTGTGTTAGAAAACAAAGATGTGATTTATTTTTATTTTGTATGCTATCAGGAGAAGTGTTTTTGCATTAACAAAATTTACTACTTTTGTCTTGATATACATTTTGTTGTAGGTTCTAAAATCTGTGTGGATTGTATATGTGTTGGTTAGCTATAGAGATAATTAAATTTGTGTAAATATAGCATTGAGATATATTAGATAAATTTAATCACTCGGAAGCACAAATGAATCGGTCTTTTAGGAATATTTTCCTTCCTCTCTATCATGACCAGTTGATTGAATTTTTCTTCTTCAGAATACAGTAGAAATAATCTATGCAAGTTATGATTACTTGTATAGATCAAAAGACCACTAAAAAATTTATTCGATAATGTCTACATTAGAATTTTGGAAATGAAGTAAAAAATGAATCTTTATGTTAATGATATGTGTATTTGTAGACGAAGTGAGACATCCATTTGTCTATGGATACCTTTTGGTTTGAACGTCCATAACTATTTTCTTAAGAATTGTTATTACTGGGCTTTGAATTCAAATTCAACTGCCAATAAAATATATCAATTTATTACAATCATAAACCGCCCTTCAACCTTCCCTCATATAATTTTTGACAAAATTCATGAAAATCTTTCAACACGTATTAATGGTAAAAATGAAATTTCGGGTGTTATACACAGATTAGTCGTCTGCGTAGAAATTTAGGGTGCGTTCTCTTTATTATTTTTAGTTTTCGGTTTCCATACGTACAAAAAATACGAAAAACGCACACATATCGTGGAAAACGATCATTTTACAAAACGAAGTTAATACACAAAACAAAAAACAACTTTTTATTATTTTCCATGTTATAAGAAATAATGGAAAAACAACGTTAAATTCATCCATCCACCATCCTCAAAACCCTGCATCATCTCATTCGTCTTTAGTCCATCTCCTCCGTTATCCTTCAAATCTTTGCATCTTTCGAAATTAACGTTGAAAACTCAAAACACAAAATAAACCAAACACCATCTTAATTTGCAGCATCAAATTAGTTGCATGAGGGAAAACTGAAAATGAGCCGCTAAACCAACATGCAAATTTATGCAGTGAAAAAAGCTAACAATGACAACACTTTTTTGCCAATAACATGTACAGAATAACATGAGATCGTCACTTTTTTGCCAATAACATGTACAGAATAACAGGAGACCATCACCCAATTAATATTGCATTAAGGGATCATGTCCCAAAGAGAATTCAACTGTGTATCATACAATATGGGCGTTTGCATGCAAGCAAGTTGGAGAAATGCAAGGCGCATTGAGTTTAAACATGAAAAGGTACAATATGCATTACCCAAAAAAAAAAAAAAAAAAAAAACGTGAACAACCCAATTAAAAATGATGGGCACTATGTTGTCACAATATGCAGTTCACAGAATCTGAGCATGGCCAAATGATAGATGTTGCTAAATTGGATCGGCAATTTGTACAATCTGACTATGTCGGGTAACTTGTGTTGCTGCACCTGCATAGTGAAAAAATTATTTGTTTAGAATCCATGTAGTCTACAAATCAGTGCTCTACATAAGCATGTTATGGAAAACGGAACTTTGGTATGGAGTAAACATGTCATTTTCTGTTTTCCATTCACCATTAGAACTCCCTACCTTTTCTTAGTCTAGCTTATCCTTTTGAACATGAGTGAACCGACCAAAAAGCCAAAGTCTAATGCCAAATCACCTTATGCTATCTCAAAAAAAAATTGTTTCATGATCGGTTTATGTAAACGTTATAAAATGTGTGAATGCCGTAATATTGTTTTGTTATTAATCCACTATGTTAAATTTCATTATTTTGCAATGCTAACGCGACATGCATGTTTCTTAGCAACACCAACTAAAAGAAAACACTATTTTCTATCAAATATGACCAATTTTTGATGTAAGGCTAGGATATGTCACAATTACATATTAAGTCGATCTTTCAAAAGTAAGCAAAGCCTAAGGTTACCCTTGTAAAAATATCTAAAATTTACACCTTAATTTATTTTCTTTTAGTTTTTTTGTTTTCTGAAAATATAAATAGTCGGGTATCTTATCTGTTTTCAAATTTTTAAAGAATTAACTGTCAAGCGTGTAAGCTTTTGTTTATTCGATGTCCGAACGCTTTTTTATTTGGTATTAAAATTCAAAGCTAACGAAATATTTATCTGTGGCTATATTAATATTTAACAAATTAACCATTTTGCCTTGCCACAACAACAACAAAAAACAATAAAATAAAATAAAAACAAATTAATCATTTTTTGAAAGAAAAAATTTGACATGAATATTCCTTTTTTTTTTTTTTTTTTTTTTTTGAGAAACTAAGCTTGGAAATAATAGCAAACTTGAGAGTAGATTGTCACTATGCGATAACGGGGTTACGACTCAACTTGATGTAGCACTTTTCCACTGAAATTGTAGTTGAAGATACACCAGCAGTGCATTCAACGCACTGCTGGATTAAAGAAGTTATTATATCTATTATATCACATAACGAAGATACAACATTTACATTATTTTGATTGTATACTTGTTACTTTACTCCAACAGTAACCGATTTTGTGAGGTTTTAAACCACCACTCATCTTTCCTCATGCTACTACTACAAAGTTTGTTATCATTGCTGAAGCTCATGATTGGTTGAAATTCTAACTTGCAACCCTATATAATGATGGATTCAGTGTTAAAACAGAACCAAAAAAGGTACTCCAGCAAGACTGTTTAAACTATCGTCTATGCTTTGATAACAAAAAACATCGTTGATGCTATCATTTATTTATCTTAAATTTCTTATTTTTATTTTTCGTACTCTTTAATGTATTCTTTTTTAAAATTATCATCATTTTCTTACAATAAATGTTATGACTTAATAAACATGAAAAGAAACAGTTTTGCAACCCAAAAACAGGATAATGTTTAATTTTGAAATATTGTATCAAAATTACTTGATAAATAAGTCAAAAAAGTAATTTCAAACAATGGAACATATTTTAAATGAACCACTTAGTCCTTGAATAAACATCTCAAAATTATATTATTGGACAAAATAATTAAGAAACTTATTTCAAAGGACAAACAATTTTCACATTTAATCCTAGGCAAATAAGTTCAATTTGCTTCATCTCCTTAACTACATATAATAAAGCGAAGCAAAGGTATGTTTATTAACCGAACCAATGTAACATGATATAAATATTCACATAGTCTCTAGCAAATTATACTATAATTTATTGAAATATTACAGGTGAGAAAAATAAATCCATTCTTTAAGTGCCAGAGCAAACAGAACACGAATAAGTAACATTATGGTATTTAGACATGAAAAAGAATAAGTAACGTTGAAGACGATTTTATTCTAGAATCTCAATACATTCAAATCAATCATAGTAACATTAAATTTTACCGAACAAACATGTAAATCAGTTATAGAATTTTCACATCCAACGTTAAGTTTTTTACATTTGTAATAACTGCCATGAGCAGTTAGTTTAAACAAAAACTTAGGTAGTGTTTGGTTTACGATTTTAAGTTTTGGGTTTTCGTCCATGCAAAAATGTGCACAACGCCTGTAAATCATGGAAAACAACAATTTTAGAAAACAAAGTTAACACATAAAATAAAAAACAACTTTTATCCATTTTTCATGTTTTGAGAAATGAGAGAAATATGGAGACCAAATCCTCATTTCATGATTGCTACATCCCCTCCGCGGTCCCCTCCATCTTGCTTTCATTCTACCATTCCTCCTTCTACACCTTTAAAGTTTTGTAATTAATTTTGAAAACTAAAAACCCAAAACTCATTTTTAACCAAACACACCCTTAATGTTTTATAAAATAAAAAAACTAACTTTAAACTAAAATCTCCATGAATTTACTTTAAAGCAAATTAAAATGTAAACACGATGAAGTGCTCCCGAAGAAAAAATAATAATAATACTTGAGTTATGTTCGAAAGCTAGTCAACATTCTTAAATAGCTGAACTGTAACAGTATTATCCCATACAGCTAGAAATATACCTCATAGATGTTTCCTTCATATTAAGCAACATAATGCTAACAATCAGGCCAAAATGCATAAATAGAAGTAAAAAATATTTTTTGGTAGAAAATATGGATGTTACTTGATTATACTTAGCTGACTCATTTTATAACCATAGCCCCAAAAAAACTGAAGTTAATATAAAAATAAGAACATATGATATTTACTGACAATGATTTTCTTTTAATGAATCCTGACTTCAACATTTACCTCTCAGATATAGAAATCCCAAATGATCTCCAAAAGCAAGCCAGCGTTATGTGCAACTTTTGGTATAGTATTATAATCTGAGCGTTTGATCTTGCACATCCCTGTCCAACATAAGAGTCGTTAACAAAAAGCACCCAAAGAAAAAGAATACTGATTAGACAAATTTATTACATTGTTTAATTAAAGAATGACATTGTCTAGTGTTAATAATTTATTACAATGGTCCCTGCTTATATTTTATATGCCACAGGTATCAGGTTGGCAAGTTTGTTTTAGGTTATTTCTTTTTCTGTTTGGAAATTGTTACAGCATATACATAGTTTGGAGCCACAACATTATGCATTGGTGGGTGTGCTATATTTAAAATGAGTATGTTTTCTCTATGAGTCTAGGTTGTATATTCAACAATAATACAATGGTCATAATCATTAGAGAGAAAGGTTCATACCCTAACTTATGAGAATGTTGCTACTTAACCATAGCCTAAAATATAACCGGAGTAATCCGTTAAAAGTTATAACTTGAATTTTTCCAGCTTCAAAAGAAATTCCCAAGAAGTAATTAGAAATATATAATTGTACAAAAAAAGATCTTACTTTGAAATATATTTTTAGAAAGACAATACTCTAGATTAGTATGTCCTAACTATTAGTATAGGTTTTATATTTCAGAAGCAATATAACCCTCATATCCAGTGAAGAAAATGGTTCATAACTTAAATTTATCCTTGACCATAGCCCAAATCAATTCTAGTTGGTTGCCACCACAATAATCCTCCAAAAGATAGAGCTTGAATTTTCCAACCTTCAAAGAAGTTCTCAAGTGAGAAATGGTCTAATATTGAAATATTTTAAATAAGTTTGCACACTAATTTATTTTTAATTAAGTACCATCAATCCATCATTATTCCTATTTTTTCACAGTAACACTAAGACGTTCACATTCATTTGTTTCATTCATCAATTTTGATTTGAACATGATCCACAAAATAGAAACTGATATTAGAAAAAAATTATATCTAGAGTAGAAAAATAATACTAAACAATTATTAAGAATCCTTAATGCCTAATGACCAAAATAAAATAGAAGGGTGCAAGCATAAAATCTGCTACAGTCAAAGAAGAACAGACAAAAAACAGAGTAGAAATTTGCAGTACTACTTATGAAAAATTTTGGAAGCAAAAATGAGATAGGGTTAAAGATTTTAAGCAAGCTAAAGGGAAAAAATGGACAAAATCACGACGGTTGGGTGGGAGGAGAACATCGTTCGCCTCGTCATTAAAGTGGATTTGTCCAAGATTAACCCTACAATAAAATTAGGGTCAGATAGTATCGGATTATAAGGTGTGGCGGTTGAGTTTAGGTATACACATGTTGCAACATTATCGGATTTCACGAAAAAAGAGAGCTTCGGAGGTCATGAAAAAACGGGACTATTCATTTCACAAAATACTATGAAGGCTTATGCACCCTTGAATTGAAACTCAGTAATAATAAAATAGTATAGATACTATCAAAGGCTGGGTTATTGTTTTGTTGGAATAATGCAGCTAAGAATCTCAAAAACATTGAAAATACATATTTTGCACAATTCTTGCTTAATTTCGAATGTGAGACATTCTTTAGGCACATCAAATACTATAATACGGTAACAAAATAAAATTCGCCAATTTAATTGAAAAGGGACCCATTTATGAAAATATTCTATAAGAAATCCATAAATCAAAGTGAATAATAAAATAATAATAAAAGGGAGCATAAAAAAATGCTTTTCCTTACATGAATTGAATAGTTGAAGTATACAATGGATCATTCCACTCAATCTGCAGTGCAAAATCTACCTATATGGTAAGAGGAAAAAGAATTACCATGAAGGTATAATAATTTGAAAGACATCAATATTACAGAGGAAAAAAAAAATCAATAACCATTATAATTCGAAAGGGTTAAAAAACAATATTGAAAATAAGTAGGAAAACCAAATTTCCACTTATTGTGGAGCATTTAAAAAAACAAAACCAATATTGAATATATGTATAGTTCCTTGGCGGAAGAAAGTTCAATGTAAAGCAAATAATTTAAATAGAGAATATTGGAGGCATCACTGTACAGATCATTTGTCAACGGCTGCAATATCATTTTGTTGTTCTTGCAATAATTACAAAAAATAACTGTAAAATATACATAAATCCTGAAATTAGAACGCACAAACTACATATGATGAATATGAGGAAAGAAAATAAATCGTTGACTTAGAAAAAGTTGGAAATTATTCAGGAAAGAAATGTAGATGTAATATAGGCTTGTCTACAGCAAGAAAGAACAAAACAAATGGAAAGAACAACAATCTAGCTTATTATAAGGTTCAATGTAAAATAAAATCGCTAAAAGAACTGAATTTCCACGTCTATGCTTGTAAGAACTGATGTAAACACACCACGCATGCAATATATAGTGTCTCGCGTAGAACATAAAAGATACTGAAGTTAAAAGCAAATTAACATGAGCACAGAGTTAAATTTTAAATACAGCTCTAACATAGAAGATAATGCAATGTATGATTAATAGAAAAGCACTCATAAATTTGTATCTAAAAGCTGAAATTTGATGGTGATGTATATGAAGATGTATTAAATTGATGGGTATGTATATAAAGAAAACCAAAGCGTATCTTTATATTGTTTGTGAATTACATTCGGTATTGCATTAATTTTGATAATAAAATTCCTGTGATTGATAAACCCATGCATATAGGCCACAAATGGCTCCGTCTAATTCGGCAATGCTCATATTACATTATTACAAAACCAAATAGATTGTCGCACATTTTTACGGATAATAAAATGGAAATCCAAGATTAAAATAGTAATAAAAAAGAAATCCTAATAGTTTTATTTATCAATTGAATATCTTTATTGTTTTAAAATTGCCTCAACTGCATTAAAATTTTAAACGTTGTTCCCATGACAGATAAACCCATGCAGGAATGCTTTGAATGATTTAATTATATTTGGCAACATCCATTGAGAATTATTACAAACATGTATTTCATGGTGTTTTGCATATGATAAAAATAGAAAATTTATAGAGTAATACATATTTTAAGGTAGTGACACCCGCACTGATGATTGAGATGCAATCAATGCTCAAAATTGGACCATTTTACTAAAACACTTCAAGTCTAAATTATAAAAAATAGGTTTCATCAATAAAAACTTTTAATTGATAAACATAATGCAATCAGAGTCGGAAGAATGTAATGCTTTGCGCTTGCTCTTAGGTTTAATATTTATTGATGGCTGCCAACAAACGCCTAATCTAGTTCATATACCTGGTGCAGTTCCTGGCTTAAAAATAAACTGTAGTATTACTGTATTAACCAATTAATCACGGTCAAAAAAGCATCTTGCAATTATGTAAAGTACTCACATATCCAGCTTATACCAATGCAAGCACCAGGTTGAAATATAAAAGCTGTCATGTATGTCCTAGTTAGTTGACCCAAAAAAAAACAGTAAATGTCACTCATATTTATTTTTATTGATGCATAATATACAAAACACCCTCCTTTCTCCACAACCCACGCACAGAATAGGGCAGTGAATTTATTTATTGTTTAACATTAACTATATACTTACACAATTGTACATCAGCAAGCCTAACATGTAATAAAATGTAAATAAATAATGTTGGTAGCATATGACAACGGTCAAAGGTTAGAAATGGCCTTGCCAAAAAATAAAAGTTTAGAAATGTTACCAAGGAAAGGAATTTTAGTAAAAAAATGTACTAACATGGAAAACATATAAAACCAAACTTGATAAAAGAAAATCCACCTTTTAAAGAAGATATTCCGCCATGTTCATTCCTCTTCAAGTGATGAACTAATCTATGAAGTATCTAACAGGTACATATTGCTGCACAACTTGTTCTAAATGTAGAGTAATAGTATATAATAGGAAATCATATACACAAAAAGTCATCAACGGTAAACTTAATAAACAGGTGGAAGAAAAATCATACCTTAAAATTGAAATAACCTGTTTTCCGCTTGAGCATTGTTCCTACATAAATGCAAACAAAGAACTGTGACCTGAACATCTCAGTATGATAGTGTTCCATTCTAACATATAGTGACTATATGTCATGCTCAACATAATCAGGTGACCAAAGCAATAAAATTTTAAGGTTGATAGCTTCAACAAAATCCAAGTTAATAAGTTACATTCTAGTATTCAAATTCAAGAACTGATTCCCATTTAAAAATATATAAAACTACAACTGCTTAAGCAACAATAAATCCTAAATTTCTTTTTAGTTTTCATTGTGTATCAACAGCTAATGATTATGTTTCTATATTTATATAAATAATATAACAACTTTGTTTATCTACTCAACAGTGCTTAAGCATGTAAAAAATAGTAATTAAACCATAAATTATATCAAGATACATCACGAAGCAATATTTGCATCTAATATTCAAATATTATGTATCGTTTTTAAATATATTATACTTGAGAATAACCATGCATCGTCCTCGATAGCAAATCCAAACACAGTAAGCAAAAATGTACGAATAGAAGATCCTACTATCATTCGATCGAAATAAAAAGAAATATTTTAACTCAACCATTTATGACTTTATTTTAATCAAACTATTAAATACATTTAGAGTGAATTAAAAAATGATCTTAATTTCAACGAAAACAACATTTGACCCCTAAATTTTATATGTTCGCACAATTATAATTTTTATATTATATGGAGGAACCGTATACAAACATATATTAACACATAATTTTAGTAAGAATCCAAGTCATCACTTTTTTAAAAGAATCCATGTATTGCCTAAATTAATATGTAAACACGGATAATATCAAAATGTATCTATATTAGTTGTCTATTTATTGCTTGTTCAAAAATATCAATGAGAAAACAATATTTAGACTGAATTAAATACTTTTAAAGAAGACTAATATGGTGTTAAATCATGTCCGAGTTTCAAATTAATGACAACCATAATTAATGTGAAAATTATATTACGGATGGATGTCAATTAAGTTTGTAGTAGTGGAAATCAATGTGAAGAAAAACCATCACCCTTTAGGAAACAATAGATGAAGCTGTTTTTAAAATAAGACAGATATGATGTTTAATCAGGTTGCTTCAAACTAATGGAATCACAATTAATGTCAAAATTATATTATCAATGGACGTCGATTAAGTTTGAATTAGCAGAAACCAAATTTTTGGAAAATAATAGATGTCGAATTTCAAAAGAAGAATGGGTGAAATTAATGTTCATTTCACCTAATTTACAGATTAAAAGTTAGCAATGAATCATGTAAAAGAAGCACATAATCGACTTAAAGAATAGAATGGAAAAAAAATTGACAGTATGAATAAATGTTTTCATTCAAATCAATAAAAAAATTCAGACACTCAATGATTTATTTAAAAGTTTCTGAGTGAGTGAACAAATAACGGGTGATGCTAAAAACAGGCACTTTAGGACCATAATCGTTGTCACATACCAACTCAAGGGAAACTGAAAGAAACGAAAAATTGTAAAGTTGATTTTTGTATAAAAATGGGCATGAACAATGGTACTTCTGAAATTAGAATAGCAACAAATTCAATGCACAAATTAGGCAATAAGCGAAGATTTTAATTGGCTGGCATTGGGAAAGAGCTGGAAACTTAACTCAGCTTCAACCAGCTGATGCATGTTTAGTCCTCTTATTTCCTATGTGAAACTGCAATATCAAGATTATCTAACTAATAAATCATTGATAATTCAATTACTACTTACTGTATTAAATACAAACTGAGTTATTTAATATATGCACAACAAATATAAGAAATAAATTTAGGTAATTTAGCAACTAAGCAAGCGCGAATGTTTAACTACAGTAGCTCTAGAATTGAATATGGCCACTGTTTTTAATTAAAGAAAACAGAACACGGTTACTTGAACTGCTAAAGTCAGAAAATTGAAATTATTGTCACAACTGAATTAAAATAATGCGACATCTAAAATAAAACCTAATAATTGAGCTTTAAATCAGACAATGAAAACGATACGGTCTGAAAAACTAGTTGTAGGTCTAAGAATACGCACAAAAAAATTTGCAATATAAAATTAGTGACTTTCTCGCAGATCACATACTATAGCAAGAAAATTCTCTCATGTTTTTCTATTTTATAAAATGGGTTTTTTTTTTAGAAAAAAAAAATTCAAATTGGATATTCGACATGGGGTACATATTCATGAAACTTGTGTTTGCAGTGAATTCGTAGGTAACAACAGAGTAAAGCAGTAAAGTTCCTATTTGTGTTATGAAGACTATTTCAGTGAATAACGGAAGGAAAACACGTCTTAAATTAGGCAAAGGTCCAATCTTGTCAGAAACTTGCAAGTAGATAAAATGAAGTAGGTCAGAAAACTCGTTTAAGATAGGAAGAGAAAAGAAGCATACCAAATATTTTCTCCGACCGTAAGGACAGCAATCAGTACTGTTACCCAACCCCCAGAGCAAAATATGTGGTCAGCGGCTGGTCAATGATATGTTGTGCCATGGCGGAGGAGATTTTGGGAGTTAGGGCAGTGGGGGAGGTCGGATTGTGTGCTGCCGAATGGAAGGGGACAACGGGTAATTGTGGGCGTGGACGAAGAGAAAAGGGGAAATCAGAAAGCATGTTGTAAATTGGAAAAAGATAATGACGGATTGAAAAGGAAGAGAGCAACCACAGAGATGTTAAGTGCGGAGCGAAAAAGAATGGAGGAGTAGGGGAAAACGATTTGACCGTGGATATTTTTCCATCCACAATAAGGAGTAAAATGTTCGTAGAAACCTAACAGTCGATGATTCAGAGAACAGGTTAAGATCAGCAGCAAATGTTGTGACGCTTGAGTGCTACAAATGTAAGAAGGGCTGAGAGCTCACCATTCTATACTCGGTAATTATAATATAGTATAGATTAGAATACTTGGACATGGTGTAAGAGGTCGTGGGTTCAATTACCATCTTGCAGTTTCGAACCCACTTGTCATTAGAACATTATATGTTATTTAAACTTGTATATAGGATATCCAATTCCAAAAAAAGAGTATCAACGAAACGATGCAATTACATGCCCGCTGCAACAACTTCATCTTCTGCAGTATTTTGAATTGTTAACATTTCATTGCATGTGTGTCCATGTACCTGTTAAGCTACTCTTTTTGGTTATCATACTGTAGTATTCCTCTTATTAATCTTTTGGAATAAAATTGATATCATCATCATAAGTCATAAAATTGTATACAACCATTATGGCGATAACTATTTTTACTTGAATTTTGATTAAGTATATTAGTATATTCTTCAAAATGAATAATTTCTCCATTCAATTACCGGAAGGCACTCTTGGTAAACATAAATAATATTAAAATTTTCATTTGAGAATTTTGGTTGACTTGCGGTTTCACGAAAATGATTAATATGATATCTAATATTATTGATACGGTGGTATATAACCAGGGACGGATCTATGTTGCTAGTACCCTGGGCTGTAGCCCGGGTCATTAATATGCAGGAGGTATATTCCTCTAGTCTTATTATATATTAATATTACTACAGTCTACACTGTACAGTAGACAAAGTCATAGCTGCTGGAGCATAAAGGCACAATACAATAGCTTGTGCTGTTCAAAACAGCTACCATGATAGGACTGCACTGTTAGTTCCACATTGAGCCACTCCCACTTCATGCCAACAGCAGGGACATGCATAGAGAACAACAAAATTGACGAAGTAGCCACTCCCACTGTTGTTTGCATTTTGTTCTTAAATTTTTTCAATCATCCATTCGTTTTCCTTCAACTTTCAGGAAACTTGATTTTTTTTTTTTTTTAGTTTAGCATTTTCTGCATGTGGACGAAGTAGCCCAGGGTAATCCCAATTCCTGGCTCCGTCTCTGTATATAACTACTTTGAAGTAGATATTGTAAATCAACCACGCAAAATTTTCAAAGTGAAGAGTGAGGTTAGTTAGAATGTATATCATTTATAACTAAATTAAAAAAATTACTACCATGCGCACTACCATCCCAACCTACCACAAAAAAGTAAATTGTAAATCGAATAAGCATGCGGCTAGTAAATTCTATGTAACATGTCATTTTTATCTTGTACATAAAACTATTTGATCTGCACGTAAGGGTGTCATTATGTGTGTATCATGAATAACACTAACATAGTTTTAAAAATATATATCACAGAGGTTTGAAGTTATAATATTATCTGAAACAGTATTAAATTAATGGTGATCTGGCTTAATACTATATACAACAAGTAATTGTACAACAGCTAAAACAACATGAAAACTAACTGAAAATTTTCTACCTATTCTTTGAAATTTTTCTCTCATATGTTGATTCAAAAATGCTGCAGCTATAACATATATGATAATCATTTCTTTTATAGCAACGTGTTCCATTGTAGTCAAGTCAAAATTTTGCAGCTTATTGTACAATAAAGAAAATAAGTCTTTTCATTTGAAAACTTTGTAGACAATGTTATTAATGCCCATTTAATATGACTTACATCTGCAAATTAAACAATTTCAATCTAATGTGTGAATTTGGGTGACATCGTCCATTTTCTTGTATTTGTAACAATCACATATTATGCATCTTCATAGTCAGAATCTGATATCGAATTAAACATTGTTGGAATACGTGCAAATATGTAAAGCAGAGAAAAAATGGAGGGTAAAGAGGAAGATGAAACGACATGAAAGAATGTTGTAGGCAAGACGAATGGGGAGGATCAGGCTGGGTTTTGCATATTAATAATGCTGCAATATCTCAACCATCGAATATGTACTTGCTTTCACTTTACAACCAAATACTGGACACGGCCCAGTTCTACATATTTTATACATTTAGTACTAGCCGTTAGGTTCATGCATACTTGACATATTTAATACTAGCCGTTGGGCTTATGCATACTTGGTATATTTAATACTAGCTGTTAGGCTCATGTACTACAACAGAATCACCATATTACAACTGTGCAAAACAGTTGTAAAAGACTTTTTACAACTGTGGTTGCACCGTCGTATATTAAGAAGTCGTAATTGACTAAAATCTTTTACAACTGTATACCACCGTTGCAACAAACCGTTGTCATATATCTTATTACAACTATTGGATAACATCTGTGTTAATATATACTACAACTGTTTTGTACCGTTACGACATTGTATAATTCTTTTCTTTCTTTTTTCTGAAAATTAATTTCGTATAACTTGATATAAATTCAAATGCAATATGCATATAAAATTGATATAAATCTAAACATAAAATGTAAATGTAGTAATAAACAGATATCTAACAGAAAAAATTGATATAAATTCAAATGTATTATAATACATTTATAGATAAAACATTATGACTTCGTACCCAAAATACGAATTAGAACTATATACCACATAAAACTATAAAAAATTACAACTCACTATAAGACTATAAAATTACAACTCACTATAAGAGTGAATTATTAAATTTTCCTAGGTACATCTGTCCAACACAGTAGAAGCAACAACATTTGAGGACTGATCAACACTTGCACCACCACCAAAAGAGGAATCGGCAGGCCCGAAAACACCGGTTTATGGAACTAGACACGAGTATTTGTTGGAGTCCGACTTGATCACATAATCCGGCACTACAACTGGTCACACCTGGTCTTCAATGTTCTTATCATTAGATGATGTGTGGTTGGCAATCCTACAACATTTCAATCATGCTTGCATGTTTACAGGATATACCAATGTTAAGCTCAGAAACTAATCAATTAAAAAAAATAGTTATTAACCGACCTTGGAACATCATGCCAACTTGTAAGAATTTGACTAAAAAATACATAATCCCTTTTAGAGTCATTTTACATATTTTGCAAAGGATCACCATACCAACTTATCTTTATAATAATAGGAATACTTAAGGGATGGTGAAGCTTTTCTGAACTTCTCAATCAACCCTTTCATGTACTTGCAAATCAATACACCAAAAAATGGGTTCGAGGGCATACGTGCCATTTCTCATTTCCATACCACATTCTGATCACGGGGGCACGAATTTCAACGGTTGAAGGGCATATGCGTCAATACCTTCTTGCCACTTCTTTTTTTCTGCCGTTCTCCCCATTTCGCTCTTCTTCTTCCTCATAAAAAAACCCTCATTGACTCAACTGTCTCTCCGGAAATTCCAATTCTTACCTGCTCTACAAATTACAATCTGCATGCTTTTCGTATCCAAATCCGGTCAAAATTCAGGTGTTCAACATTGAGTTACGGTAGAAAAGCATGAAGCGCGTTTGGTCTTCCTTCGCTTCCTCCTCCAAAGCATTGAGGATTCACATTGAAATTAAACCTATATTAGTAAGCAATGGCGATTTATTGGTTTAAATTTCAAATTTGGGATGCCACCTTTAGGTTGACGGGTTAACATGCTGTAACTTAGGTAAACTCTCTGCTACCCTTATACTTCTCTTATATGCCTAATTTTACTTCTCTCTGTTTTCAAATTGCAACATTTCATCCATAACTAGGTTATGAACAAAACCCTATTTTGTTATGCCATTTGTTAGATGTTAGTCGATGTTTAAGGTAATACATGCATCCTATTATTACACACACTTAGGTACTATTTTATTTTTACGTATGAATTTTCAAAAACTTTGCATTTGTCAAGACTTTCTTCGCAAATTAAGAAATTTCTAGATTAAGTGCATTAAAAGTACTATGTATTTTAATCTGGATATGTTATTGTCTTTTGGTCTCATATGCTCCATTCTCTTGAATCGACAAACTTTTAGAGGAAATTATGTGTTTCTGCATCAACTCACAACATGTAAGATCTTATTTTTTATTTTTTATTCGATATAAAACTTCCCACCAGGTTCACATTTTCTTCAAAAATAAATTTCCGTCGCTACTCTGTTTTCGCTCATTTCGGTTTTCGGATACCGAAGCAAATGTTTCTACTCTCAAAATGTCCCTTGCTTTTTATGTCAAGCCAGAAAAAAGCGTGCCAGTATTTTAGCCCATTAGTCAAGCCATAATTGAATGACCTAAAGAATAAAAAGCAACTAATAAACAATATGCGCGAGAAGCACTTCTTATTTCCCATTTATCAATTCTAGGGAATAATAATATTCCATTTTACATGTTATTTTGACATTTTCTTCCAAAAAGACAAGAAATGAAATGTCAATATCGTAACATACATCGGCTTGAGTGGGTGTCGACCTTTGTTGTTGCCTCAGAATTACGGTGCTGCTCCTGAACTTGAATGTGTGCCACTGATCTTGGACGTAAAAATTAACGATGAAGGTGAGAAGCGACATGATACAATACCATATCAAAACAGAGAATATGTGCCTAAGCTGAGAAGCTCCATGCTATCAAGTGTAAGTAAAAAAGGTTACCTTTTTTAACGATTCCTTTCTATAAGATGGTTTTAACAGTGAATTTCTAAAAAGCCTACAGCTTTCAGTAGCAAATTAACTTATATATATTTAAGTTGTATACACTATCAAAAATAAATATAGATTTAAAACACTAACAAGTGTGGAACATGTACAATTTCTACTGTACATGTTAGTTTCCATATATGCCAATTTTCAAAATATTTGACAAAGCATTCGGCTTATATATAGGTACGATGGTTTACGATATATTTCAGCTTTGAATATATGTTACTTTCATACAATATTTCCATAATTAAGTTCAAAAGACACAATGGTATGTCATTTCATACAAATATGCAGTTTTCAGCAAGCACATAGTTATTTACATGCATGTTTATGAAAGTCGGATTTCATATAAGTATGTGAACATAAGTTTTAAGGATATTCAGAATTTAAATGCATGATTTTAGAAAGGTATGGTCTACAAGAAGTAAATTCTCTATACATCTGATTTTTTTAGATATGATACGGTTTTCAATGCATGATTTTAAGTAGATTCTTTTTTAATAATGCATTGTGTTTTCTTACATAAGATATTTATACGAATTCTTGAGAATACATGTCTTCAAATGTTGGAAAAGCTGTAGCTACAGGTGTATGACAATCTTTAACTGTTTAATACATGGATTATAATAAATTGCTGGCTACATATTATGATTAGTCTTTTAATGATATTTTCATATACGTTTCTATTTTTCTACTGTTATTCTAACCATCAATGTTGTGGTATGATACAATTAATTATCTTGCATGCAGTTATATTTTGTGCTAATCTTTACTTGCCAAATATTTAATGGTATCCATTGGAAGACTCAGCTCGAAATTTGACAGGAACATTGTATAATTAGACAGATGAAGATCCTTCCATGATGATATTACCAAAAAAGATTAATAGCCCTGTGTCGTGCTCAGGTTTATAATGGTATGTTTGTAGATGTTTCTTCTTTTACTCCTATTATTTTCATCTTTGAATTTATTTTATAATACACTTAACTGCAACATATTTTTATTTTATGGTCATTAATATTTACAAAATATTTCAGCAATTACCACTTGAGAACTTTTTAATACACAATCTCAATATTTGCAGGAAACAGCATATAAGTGGAAAATGTAAAGGCCTTTACTGATGACTAAATCAGTTATCAATGCGATTTCATCAACAAAAAGATTGATAGCCCAATGTTGTGCTCTGGCCTTTCGTGGTATATTAAAATAAGTTTCTACTTTAATTTCAGTTGTTTAGATATATGAAATTGCCAAATGGTACAGTTAATTATATTGCTTGATTGAAGTCTTATTTTACGACGATAATTAACACTTGCCAACTATTTAAAAGAGATTCTAAGCATGTATATCCTTTACATACAATTTCGCAGTTTCTATAACTGATATTTATGTAGTTTCCAATTGCACCAGTAAAACTCATCTTTGTCAAATAGATGTCAAAATGGATCTCTCATTGTTCAAATCAGTATCATTTTTTGCAGATTTAGACGTGCTCATGAACTGAAATTCCTTTTCTGCGTTTCTTTGATTCTGACTTCCCTATGTTTTCAGTTTTCTTACATAGTTAAACATGTTCACTCAAAAAATTCCTTTTATCCATTTTTGTTATGAGTTTTCTATTTGAAATTCTCTGCCTGATACTATCCTTATATGCACTTCTTTTTTAAGTCAAAGATTTAAAATCATTTCTATTTGACTAGCCTAGCTTGAGACTTCCCATGCATTTGTTAATTAATTATTTTATTTTCATTGCTTACAATCCTCTGTCATGTCAAATCTTATTTTTGGTAGTACATCTCTACATATATGGTGCACTGGATGTTTACTAAATAGGATATACACGAATTTCGATTTACGAGTTGCCGATTTAGGTGAAATAAAAGAAGAGTATCTTATAAATCCATTTACTTTACTTTCATTATGTTGACATTTGTTTTTCCTGCTATTAGGAGGTGGCTACAGATATAGTATGCTAAGTGGTAGACCAACACAGTAGTCCAAGAGATTGAACATTCAACTAACGGATCCTGGGATCTCTTTCTGTTTCGTTCATTGAATGGTACCATTCTTTTCTTCCCATATTTTATGTTTTTTGTTTTAAAACTAAATTAATATTTAAATAAGTAACATTGAAATAAGTGTATGTAAGAGCAGATAACTGTTAAATTAAGAATGTGCCAGGTAAGAGAATTTGATGGTGAAACCTGAAATACTGCTACTAATAATTGTTACATTAGTTAACCCTGTACAATAGGTAACATGATCGGTTTCAATGAAAAATGCATCTTGAAAAATAAGTATAATCAAGTTCTTTCATTCTGTAAGCAAAATACAAGCTACTGCATTGTCAATATATTTTGTCAACTGTTGTGGTTCATCTTCTTCATAGATTTCGGTTTCTATATCATTAGCAAACCCTGTACTATAGGTAACACGATCGGTTTCAAAGAAAAATGCATCTTGATCGATCTCTATAAATTCGTTCAAAATAAAATTCCTGGCTACAAATCCCCTGAAGACTTTGCGGATTTTGATGGCAGCAAGTTCAGTAGCATACTTTTCAAATGACACTAAAAGTATTTATAGTATGCCATACTACATGAATAACAGGTGCACATACCAGATATTGTTTTTAAAAACTCACTAGAAGTTGAATATCATGCTGTTTGTATTTTTCAACCTGAGCAACATTGTTGTTTTTGTCATTACCGTCATTGTAGTTTTCTTCATAGTCATAATTTGTTTCTGTATGCAACTGGCATCCATCATCAGTATTAATTTTGTTTCTTTAGAACATAGGGTACACTAAGACAACACAACTAGAAATAGACTATTCATCTATTATAACATCAATATTCTATGTACTAATGCCTACAGTACGTAGAAATCAAAAATTGAAGAATTCTGAAAATTTTATAGAGGACAGGAGTCAACAACAACTGCCAGTGAATGTTGGGAAAAAAGGAAAAAAGGTAAGGGCTTTATAATACAGGCAAAGAAAATCTAAAGCACCCTGGTATGGAGTCCCAGTTGTGAATTGCCTTGGTAGCAGTTAATGAATGCCAGTATAATGTTACTATTTGTTTTATATTTGCTCATTTTCAAATGTGATTTATTTTTATTAAGGTGTAGTTGACTACTAAAATAAAAACATTGGATGATTTAAGCATTCCTAAATTCACCTAACTGTACGATATATGCATTTGGTTGACAGGTTACATAGATAGGATTCGAATGCTGTGGCAGCTACACAATCCCAATGGCTAATGGAAGTGTACATGTATCATGATATGGTTATGAGAGATTATAACGATTATTACATGTTTCCAGCAGTCTATCAGTTTTTTTCTTTTCTTTTTCTCTAGCATGTTAATGTAAATATCTGTTTATTTTGTTGTTATGTTAACCATTAAAGTTGTAAGATTAGATAAAGAGTTGCATTATCACAATGCTAGAATTATGCATGAATAAAGCTTTTTCTGTTAATTAATAACAAGAGCACGGGAACTCAAACCATGTGACTTAGTGTTTCGTTTACTTACATCAAAGTTGCATGCACTATATTTTGCATTACCGTTAAGATTTAAGACACACATCATGGATCTATATTTGCCATTGCTATTGAATTATAGTTTTTTTCTTCTGCCTTGCCAAAAAAAAAAGTACAATTTTTTATGTTTGAATCACATGTAGTTTGGTAGCTAACAGAAATAGTTTGTACATTTGTAGTGAAATCCTTCGCTGTTGAGGCAAGGAGGGCACTGTTAGAACAAATGATATTTTATAACACTCAAATTCAAGCAACAAATTGCAATGCAGTTGAACATGGCAGGTTGAAATTGCACCATTTTCCTTAAATACACGCGCAAAGCGCGTGCCTTTGTACTGGTATGTGTGCGTGTGTATATATATATATATATATATATATGAGATAGGATCAAGAGCACCCCAAATAGTGTAGCACTCCTTTAGCCTCCTGATTTCCACCACACATTTCCGTTTCTCTCTCCTTCCACAAACTCTCTCACATCCCGCTAACTTTTTTTAATATAAATGTGTGGTTATTAATGAGGTGCATTTGAGGTGCTCCCAAATAGGGGTGCTATGGAACTCTCCTCTCTCTCTCTCTCTCTCTCTCTCTATATATATATATATATATATATATATATGGCCTTCCTTTTGCACCTCATTTGTGGTCAAGTATTTATAGTTAAATAAGTTAGTGGAGGGAGAAAAAGAATTAGTGGAAGGAGAGAGAAACGGGAATGTGTGGTGAAAATCAGGAGGCTAAATGGGTGCTACACTATTTGAGGTGTCATTAAACGCTCCTATATATATATAATATATATATATATATATATATATATATAATATATATATATATATGAGACACGCTCCATGGCACCCCAAATTCCTAGCACCTTATTTATAGCCACAAGTTTATAATTAATTAAGTTAGTGGGAAGAGAGAGAGTTTGTGGAAGGAAAGAGAAAGGAGAATGTGTGGTGAAAATCACGGAGGCTAAAGGGGTGCTACACTATGTGGGGTACTCTTGATCCTATATATATATATATATATATATATATGTATACATATATATATATGTATACATATATATATATGTATACATATATATATATGTATATATATATATATATATATATGTATATATAATTTTACTTCATCTTTGATGTTGGTATCCAAAGATACAGTGAGTTTATTTATCAGTTCATCCAAACGTCAATAAATTATTCCATAATGTTAATCCCCATGAAATCCAAATATGAACTGTGAATTGTATAACTGCATTAATCAGTTGGCCCATTCAAATCAACGGTTTTAGAGACAAGATGTCTTACTGAATTGAATCAACATTAAATCATTAATAATTATGATAACTATAAATTAATTGTTAATAATAAATTGAAAAAATAAAATAAAAAAATAAAACATAAGCACAGCTGTACGGATCCTATTAAACAGATTAGACGTTAGTGAGCTACATACTACTTTTTATAATCCTTACTACATCCATCAAATTTAAAGGTTCTTAAATATACCTTAATGAAAACGAACGAATGCCTGACAATAGACTGTGAATACAAAAATAAGCAAAATATACGAGTTGCAAAATAAATTTGAACTTGCTGCTTTTGTGATTTACAATTTAAAAAAAAGTAATCAATTTCTCAAATCAAAAGACAAAACTACAATTGATATTAACAAATAATCTACGTTCAAGGCTCATAGAGCAGCTAAAAGAATGATAAATCATATAGACCATACCTCAAAAATGAAGCAGAAAGAGACGAATCAAAGCGGAAAATGCCTGTAGCGCTTCACGATTAATTCAACGACTGTCCGAAAATGAGAAATGGTAGCTCCCATGTATAAGGTAATGAAGACAAAAAGGTATTCAGAAATGTATAGAATTTCGACTTTCTTCACACTACTTCGGGCTTTAGAGCCAGCGTATTTATATATAAAGTGAAAGAGGCTTCGCTTACCTAAAGTTAAACTTAACGTCGATTATGTTTACTGATTCAAATTTGAGAAACAAATATTATAATGTCTATTTCCCAGCTACATTAGGTGTTATGGGGTGAAAAATCTCACAAATACATTGCATAACAAAATACTTCAAATTCATGTACCCAAACATGCATAGGCGACTTCAGGCTGGGCACATAGAACTAATCTCTAATAGTGATAAGCAGTTATGATGATCAACTGATTTAGATATACAAGCAATACTTCACCTAACTTTCGGATCAAATCACGTCATCCAAAAGGAGGAAAACATTAAAAAAAAGCTTTACCTCTAATCCACAACCCCATGCCCAAACCAATTCCAAAACCAATCCTGTCAGACAACCTAAAAATGAATAGCAAGCAAGTCAAACAAAGGTCTATCCAAAAGCAAACAACAAAACTCAAAGGGATTGTTTCACAGTAGTAAAACAAGTAAACTGAGTTGGTAGATTTCGCTTTAAAGGGATGCCTAGTGGTCAGTGAGGATTTGGGGATAATAACAGATAAGAAGAGGAGAAAAGTAGGCTCTATAACCTTGTCGATATTGCTTAAGCTAAGTGAAGTACCTGGTAGTCAGTAGTAAATCTATTCTGAAATAAAGCACCAGACCCCATATCACCTCCTACATTGACTTCCCTACGTCGAACCCTTCTCCTTGGCCCCTCAACACTCATGTTCCTTTAGCTCAGCTCAGATCTCAGTTGGAATCTTTCCTAGAAGCGATGGCGTTGGATGCGGTGCAGATTCGTGCTGTCACTTCAAAATTTACAATGGTCAGATCTGGGACGATGGAATTGAAGATAGGGAAAACGAGGAAGACCAATAAAGGGATAGAATACAATAGAAAGGACGAGAGGAACGGAAGAAGCGTCGGACGAGAGAATAATTTTAAGGCGAATGATTAGATATGGAGAGAAAAGGAAGCGAAAGATAAAGAGCCAGAATTAACAAATATAGCAACCAGCTAAAAGGGGAAAAATTCTGAATGAGCCAAAATTTGAAGGAATGGAGCCAAAATTCATGACGAATTGAGTACGAATTTGACTTTGGAGCCAAGGGGAAATATAAAGTCTGAGCGCCATCCTAATTACAATTGTCAACAGCGTGAAGAAAAGATTACGACTAGTATTAATAAATTTATCAGTTAAATATTATTAAAATATTTATTAACTGATTATTGACTACAAATTGTTAATCAATTACTAATTATTAATGGGTTTATTCCATATTCCAAATTATTTATTAAGTTTTAACATTTAATGTTATTATTACTATTATTATTGGTTTAATTAATAAACAATTATTAATATTATTATTTTTGTATGTTGATTCTTAATGTCAATTACTATTTAATTAATTATTACTTATTGTAAACAATTATTAAACATTAATTACTAGTTACTATAATTAATTAACTATTATTATTCATAAATAATGTATTATTTTAAAAAGTACGCATTTATCACAGCGTACACAAAAGAAAGGTTGTAACAGACATATATTACAACTTGCAGAGAAAAACAGTTGTTGAAAACTAGCTTACTTTTGGGACAAAAGTTGTAAAAATCTTTTATTACAACTGGGATTTTGTCACAGTTGTAAAAGTATAGTTGTAATATGGTATTTTTGTTGTAGTGATGCATACTTCGCATGTTATGTACTAGCCATTGGGCTCATAGCACTATATATATGTGCTCTTTGTATCATGCTTTGACATCAATAAAATTACAATCGTTCTTCACTAATAACTCTCCTCCTCGTCTCTTAATATGATATCAAAGCCTTAATGCCAAAAGGCTTATTCTCAATCAAAAGTGTTGATAACAGCTACAACACCAACTCTGTAGTGCCAGACCTCTTTCAACATTCATTCTTTTCTGGATGTCTACACGCTGTCGTGAGCTTTACTACGTTACGATGATACAAGCTGCAACTATAAGTAAACTGCCTCGCCATATTCTCATATCTAATGGCCAATTATTCTAGCGCCACATTTGCTGTATCAGCAAGCGCCATCAACAGCACCCCGCCAAATCATCATAACCTGATCAAAACAAAAAGTCAAGTCATTACTACATCGTTGGACGAGGATAACTATATATTATGGAAATACGAATTGAAATCGCGTTAAAGGGTTATGGACTACAAGAGTATGTCAACTGTACCATAACCATACCACCAGTAATGAAGATGGAAATCTCTCACCGAACTCTGACCACGTCAAATTTCAGAAACAGGACAGTCTATTATCATCATGGCTGCTATCATCGATAAGCCCAAGTTTGTTATCATCAAATAGTAGGTTGCAACACATCTCATGAAATATGGACCACTGTGCAACAGATTTTCAATTCACAATCAACTGCTAGAATCATGCAATATAGAAGGGAATTATACAATTCTAGAAAAAAGGAGGCAAGCATAAAAGAGTACTTAGGAAAAATTAAAAATCGATGTGACAAACTAAATACTGTTGGCCATAAGATCAGCGACAGTGAGCAAATCCTATATATTATTGGTGGATTAGATGAAGAATACGAATCTGTAGTAACTATGTTAGCCGCACAACAAACCTTAGCTGACTTGCAGTTCGTTCGATCAGCACTCCTTGCTCATGAAGGCAGAATCGATCAAAGAAAAACAGCACAAAATGAGTTCTCTACCAATTATGCCACAGTCATAAATAAGCAGATACAAGGAGATAACAATAACTATTGTGTGAAATGTCAATTATGCCAAAAGTTTGGTCACATGGCGAAAAATGTTACTTCAGGTATAATTCAGACATAGATGGACAACAGGCAAGCCAAAATTACTCTTCACAAAGAAGAGCACAAGCAAATATGGCAACAACAGGGAATTCAGCTCAAAATAATAACGATGCAAACTGAAGACATGATGCTACAGATGATGATGAAGAAAAAAAATGAAGACAATGGCTTCGAAGAATGGTACCCTGACTCAGGAGCGACTCACCACAGAACTAGCAATCTTCAGAATTTAAACACTGGAAGCAGAAATTACTCAGGTATGAGGAATTTGCATATGGGTAATGGTAGTACTGCTAGTATCACACACATAGGCAAAGGGTTAATTTTTGGGAAAAGACAACTCAAATTAAACAATCTTCTTAGGGTACCGACGATTAATAAAAATTTGTTAAGTGTACCAAAATTTACCAACGACAATAATGTTTACTTTGAATTTCATCCTAGGTTTTGCTTAGTTAAAGATTCCTAAATCATGAAATATTACTTCAAGGTAACCTATACGATGGTTTATACAAATTCAACAACTTGAAGACTGCAAACTCAAGTGGAGAATTCTGATGCAATAACGTAGATTCTAGCAGTGACAATGACAGTATTAGGAATAGCTACAATAACGTTGAGTATGAAAATAATAGCAGTAAATGTAACGTGATTAATTCTTGGCATGTAAAATTATGACATCCTAATCTGGAAACTGTTAAGACTATTCTACGTAATAATAACATTCATTGTAAAAATATAGCTATCAAACACATATGCACACACTGCCAACTCGGCAAGAGCCACAGGCTCTCTTTTAGTGATTCTGAAACCAGCTATAATGAGCCACTGGAGCTTATAGCCGCTGATTTGTGGGGACCCGCGTTTCTAAATTCATACCAGGGACATCGGTATTAATTTTCTTTTGTGGATGCTTATTCTAGATATACTTGGATAAACACGCTGAAAACTAAATCAGAAGCTTGCAATACAGTTATGCAATTTATAACTTATGTTGAAAAACAAATGAACAGTACTATTAAGGTTGTTCAGACAGATGGGGGAGATTAATTTAAACCTCTAACTAATTACTTTCTCAAAAAGGGATCAAACATAGATTAACTTTCCCTCATACGTCCAAACAAAACGGTTTAGTCGAAAGAAAACATCGACACATAGTAAAGACTGATCTAACTTTGTTATCACAAAGCTCATTATCCATGAAATATTGGAACGAAGCTTTCTACACATCTATATTTCTCATTAACAAGTTGTCAGCCAAAGTCTTAAACAATAAATGCCCCCATGAAATGATATATAGTGTTAGACCAGAATATGGTTTTCTGAAAGCCTATGGGTGTCTATGTTTTCCATGTTTGAGAGACTATAACAATCATAAACTAAGTATGAGATCAAGTCCATGCACATTCATTGGGTATGCACAAAACCAAAAAGGCTATAAGTGCATGGACAAAAATGGAAAAATATATGTTTCTAGACATGTGATATTTGATGAAAACAAGTTTCCTTATGCAAAAAAGCAAACCAACAAAAAGGATGGGGAACAAAGCATAAAAAATAATATACAGTTCGAGCCATTCATTACTGAACTACCTTTAATTGATAGAAATGAAGAGCAACAACACACAGGCAATTTAAACACACGGGAAGAAACTATGGAACGAACAAATGAGCAAACCAATGAGACACACAATGACTCCGAAGATACACACATACATCCATCAAACCAAAACATGCAGTATAGTGAAGATACAGAAAACAACAACTATGCTAACACTACCAGCAACAATGATACACAACAGCAAACACCACCACATTCAACTGGACACCACATGATCACCAGGTCAAAGAGAGGCATCTTCAAACCCAAAGTATACAATATTTCTGCCAGTGAGATCGAACCATTGAATTTCACTCAAGCCATAAGATCAAACAAATGGAAGGAGGCAATGGACACTGAATATAAAGCTCTCATAAGAAACAACACTTGGAGCTTAGTGACTCAACCAAAATACAAAAAATGTGATTGGTTGTAGGTAGACATACAAAATAAAAAGAAAAGAAGATGGATCTATTAACAAATACAAGGACAGACTGGTTGCAAAATATTACGCACAACAATTTGGTTTTGATTTCAATGAAAAAATTTCCCCAGTCATAAAAGCCACAACCATCAGAATTACACTGACCGTTGATCTAAACAAAGAATGGAATGTGCGGCAACTGGACGTCAACAATGCTTTTTTGAATGGGGAATTGACTGAAGAGGTATACATGCAACAGCCTGAAGGATTTGGTACTGATGATAAAGTATGCAAACTGCACAAAGCAATATATGGCTTGAAACAAGTTTCGAGAGCTTGGTATGAAAACCTAAAGTCAACTTTGTCTAACATGGGTTTCTCACAAGTTAAATCAGACAATTCTCTATATATGAAGAAGGGCATACATGGAACTGTGTTCATTCTAGTATATGTTGACGACATGCTAATAATAGAAGACAACAACGAAGAAATAAATAGAACCGTTCACAAGCTTGATCAAAATTTCGCCATTAAAGACTTGGGGGAACTAAAAAAATTTGTCGAAATACAAGTGATTAGGAAAAACAATAGTGAATTAATATTATCCCAACAAAATTATATCACTGAAATACTACAAAGGGCAAATATGCACAAGGCAAACCCATTACCTACTCCTTTGATTAGTAACCTAAGACTATCTAAGCACAAAGGAGAAGCTATCGACAATGTCAAACAATATAGAAGCATAATAGGAGCGTTACAATACACAACTATTACTCAACCAGACATATACTACATCGTCAATAAACTCAATCAATACATGCAGAACCCTTTATCAGAACATTGGATGGCATTAAAGAGAGTGTTACGATATTTACAAGACATTACGACATACGCTTATGTTCAGAAAAGGAACTTAACTTACAGTGCTTTAGCGATGTTGATTGGACAAACGATATTGACGATCGAAAGTCTATCTCAGGATACTGCACCACGGTTCCAATATCATTTCCTGGTGTACGAAGAAGCAACATACCACATCCAGATCTAGCACAGAGGCGGAGTACCGTGCACTGGCAAGCGCTACAGCTGAAATCACGTGGATAGAATCACTGATGGAGGAGCTTGTTTCACTCCAAGACGAAAGCCAATCATTTGGTGCGATAATAAGGGCACAATATCTTTATCTTTAAACCTTATTCAACATTCAAGGACAAAACATCTTGAAATCGATCTCCATTTTATGAGAGAAAGAACACAATCAGGGAGACTTGCAATATGTCATGTGCCCGCATACTATCAGAGCGCAGATGCTCTCACAAAGGCCCTTTCGACCTAGAGTTTCATCAGAATAAGAGAGGAACTTCGCATTATTAGTGGAGGTGGAAGCCGGAATGGAAACAGGGTCCTAGCTCGAGTTGAGGGGGACTAATAATGCTGCAATATCTCAACCATCGAATATGTACTTGCTTTCACATTACAACCAAATATTGGATATAACCCAGTTCTACATATTTGGTACATTTAGTACTAGCCGTTAGGCTCATGCATACTTGGCATATTCAATACTAGCTGTTAGGCTCATGCATACTTGGCATATTTAATCCTAGCCGTTAGTCTTATGCATAATTGGCATAATTAATGCTAGTCGTTAGGCTCATGCATACTTGGCATATTATATACTAGCCGTTGGGCTCATAGCATAGTATATATGTTCTCTTTGTATATCATGCTTTGGCATCAATAAAATTACAATCGTTCCACACTAATAACTCTCCTCCTCATCTCTTAATACATATGACGATTGGTAATATGTTGATGTCCGACATTTCCAACCCATCAGACGTCAATGCATCAAATTCCTCTAATCGGACAATGTTGTTATGGAAGTGGGACCAAACATTAGGTGTCAGAAGTGTCTTCAACCGTAATGTGGTAGAAATGTGTGAAAAATCACCTAAACACACATTTGTACTTAGCATATGATATATTAACCAAGTGTTGTTAATGATTTTCCGTCACTCTTTCCTAATCACATAGAAGTTACATAATCTGGAAATTATGAGCACGACCGTGATATAAAAAGATTTAAGTTAAGGCAGCTTTTGTTTCTAACAAAAAGTTTGGAATGCGAATTCTGATTTATAAATGACAATTTTTTAGGTTGTTTGTTTATTGCCCGCATTTTGAATAAAGCTATCTATTCAAACAAAATAATTCAGAATATTTTTAGTGCTTAATTTTTTGTTTTGAATGCTGAATATTGTTTTACCTGCCAGTAAACTTTGCTAACTCATGAAGTAAAGACTAACAACATAACTATTACTACTACTAAAGCGAGATTTACTAGTTTTGTTCATCTAAACGAGCTCAAATCCTATAGGTCAATTCTTCTATATCAGGCTTACTCATTGTCTACAACTTTTTTTAACAAAAAATTTTAATTATTAAAATAATAACAAAAATAAAAAGATGAAAGGTGGAGATGTATGGGTATATGGGATATGAAAATTGGCTCAGAGGATTTAAGCCATATTAATCCAAACTTCCTAGTAAATTGATCTTCATTTAGGTTGATATCTCTTTCAGATCCACATGGTCAGCTTTGATTGTCATGGTAAGTTGTCAATTACTTTGGCAAAAAAAATTAGTTTGATGTTGGTACCTTACACTTGTTAAACAAGGATAAATTTGTCAAACTTTTACATTTTGAAGTTAGTGAGATTACATGGTGTCGGATGTCAACCTCATCGTGCCAATGATAAGAAATTATTTATTTATTTGAAACTGGCACTTTATTTACAAAGTGTAGATAGTACAAAATACAACATATTATGTGGGTTAAATCCAACAACATAGAAATCGAACCCATGGCAAGTGAGTTATACCCCGTAAGATGTCCAAATGTCTTAATAAGTTTGGAAAAGATGTTTTTTCAAAATATTACTATGTATACCCTTCCATTATCTGTATGTTAGAAAAAAAATTGGCAATAATGAGGATGATATTATAATTCCACGATGGAAGTGCGCATGTGAGAGTCGTATATATGTGTGTATCTATGTGGATTTATATAGCAATGTTCGGGTATACCTAAATTTCGTTACATATATGTTCCTTTGGAATATCAGCCATAATTTATGTTTAAAGTATATTATTCAATTCAGAACATGTGGTAGTAATCAAAAGTGATTAGCCCTTAATTCACGCATGCATGTATGTTTGTGTTGTGTGTGTCTATATATATTTATATATAATACGTACGTATATGTAATGTGTATGTATGTACATGCACGGTCTCCTTTATTTAAGATTCAAACATAGTCTTCTAATTTTAGTTAATTATTCTGTTTCAAATGACTATATTCTCTCACTTTTATCATGACATACATTGATACATACATACATAAATGCTTGTGTACATATGTATGTATGTATGTATGTATGTATGTATGTATGTATGTATGTATGTATATCCACAATCTCCTTTATTCATCCCCCAAACATAGTCTTCTAATTTCGATCACTTATTTTGATTTTAATAAATATACTCTCTCGCTCTTACCAGCCATATTATAATTTAATTCCTAGCCCGTATATAAATATTGTTGGAACTAAACCATCTTATTGTTGATGTCAGATCAACAAATTAGAATAGATCATTTTGATTATGTAACACTTATAACTAGCACGTGGTAATTAAAATAACAAAGAATAAACACAAGACATCATAATTTTTATGACGGTTTATCAGTTTTTTCACCTATGTTTACTTACTAGATTTTATTAATGATTGTTTTTCGAGATTACAATGACTGAAGAAGAAATTTAGGAGAAACAAGTCACCTGTACTAAGAGCACAACCAACAATGGCTTGTTCAGTTGCTAAACAAGCCATAGAGCAACCGTGTATGGCTTGTTCAGTCACCCGCGGCTAGTTTGGACGTGGTTCTTGGCTGGTTGAGTGAACAGAGGTTGGAGGTTATAACGGCGAAGTCTTTGCCGTTATAATTTATAACGGCAAAGTCTTTGCCGTTATAAATTTATAATGGCAAAGACCATGCCGTTATAAACTTTTAATAATAAAAAAGAATGCAAACGTTGTTTGCTGTGGTGAAAAGGAGTAATATTGGATGGAAGGGGTGTTTGTTGTTTTGTACTATTTGTATTATATAATATATTTTTTAAGTGGTTTGTGGCTGGTTGTGACTAGTTTTGTATTGTTGGGTGTGTTGTGGCTTGTTTGGATGAAAGAGAAGAAGTGAACAGAACGGGTTGTAGGTTATGGTCTAAGTATTGGTAGGTTGTGTCAATAGTTTCTTGCTACGTGACCATGGTATGGGGTAAGAAGATGAAGAATTGTATCAATGGAGCACCAACCATAATTGAATTTAAAAAAAATACCATTTTGGGTTTGGAGATATGTCTTTATTTATAGGAAAACGAGGCGACAGATTGAAATTCCACTTCCAGAGTCCAAACATCAACCCAAAGTAGAACAAGTAAAATAGAGTGAACCTGAGTCATAAGAGCAACTCAATACCAAGTCATTTGACTTGGTGTCTTGTCATTTCTTTAAAAAGAAATTACTCCACTTCTTTTGTTCTTTCTTTCCATCTTCAACTGAATTATCCCATGTATTTTCCTTTTACTGTTGGCTTACTTTGGTGATAGTATCATCATAACTTAGATTTATTTATATTTTCTTCATCTTCATAACTAGTCCTCGAAACTTTAAGAAAATCACTTGTTCACTGGTAGAAGCAGTAGGGATGTGGAGTTATGAAGTTGGAGAACTTTTTGGGGAGGAAGATAATGATTCAATACCATGCCAAATGACTTGGTACCAAGTTACTTACTTACCTTCTGTAACGACCCGGAAAATCTAAACCAATTTAAAAAAATTTAAATTGGCTATTTTAATGGATTTTAAATATTTAAAATAAATATTTTAAAGAATAACGATGAAAAGTAAGTTTGAATCGACATTTGAAAACGAATATAATTAATTCTAATTATAAACAAGGCCTGAAATGGCGCGGCAGTTTCAAATTTTAATTTCAAACTTTGACTGACTATATCGGGTGCAAAACAAAACAGATTTGAGGGAAACCAAAAATATTTAAATCTGTTAGTGAATACCTTTCTAACGAATCTGAAAAATCGAAGTTTCATAGCGAGAAGCAAAAGTTATGGCCAAATGAATTTTCAGAAAGGTCGCTATGGAATTTATATAACCCGTGAAATTGGCCATTTTGCAAACGACCTCGGAATTCGACGAAACCACTTTTGTTGGATCCGGAATGTGAAGTTATTGCTAGGTTTCAAATTTCATAATTTTTGAAGCTAGTATGTGAGCGTGGCAAAGGAAAATGTGTTTTGGTCAATTACAGTTAAATTGGATCGACCAGAAAAGGGCCATTTTACAAACGGTCTCAGAATTCGACGAAACTAGTTTTGTTGGGACCGTAGCGTCAAAACATAGCCAGAATTATTTTTTTGGAATTTTTCGAATCAGTTTGTGGCACTGGCAAATTGAAATGTACGTTCAAATCAAATATTGAATGTTTTATATTTTAATTTGAAGGTAAACTGACTGAAACAGTCGAATGGGCCTTCGAAACATATCCCATTGTGTTCGGGATGGGGGTATTTAGCTAAGGCGACAGTCGTTGGGTTTGAATTGGTGTTAGTGTGGACTAGAGGGTATTTTTGGGATTTTAAAATAAATAAATATAAAAAAAATCCCTTGGCCAATAGAATTCCGCGTTGACCAAACCACTTTTTCTCAAACCCCCGATCAGCTCGATTACGAACGGCGGAAAGGAGTCGTGACCTTCTCTCCTCTCTAGCTCCTCCACCACGGCGAACCAGACCCTGCCACCACCCAAACGTTGAAGCCCTCACTCCCCTCTTCAGATCCATACCTACCTCGACCACCCTCGCCACGTCTACGTCGAGAATCGCGCCAGAGAAGGTCCACCGTTCGCGCTGGGTTTGCAACCCCGATCCTCCACCGAACTTGACAGGAGGGGGACCCACAGGCGCGCCCTTCGAGGCTCTTTCACGTGGGTGTTGGTGATCGGGTGATGGTGGCTCCAGGCGTTGGTAAAAATCAACCCTAGGTTTGAACGTGGAGGAAAGGTGTCGGCCTGGGTTGGTTGAAGAAGAAGGAAGGTTAAATTTAATTAATCTCTTAGTTAATTAATAATAAAATGTCCTTAACCTTTTAAAAATCATATCTTTTTGCTGTGTTATCGAAATCCAGTGAAACAAGAGACAGTGGACTCGTGTGGACGTCTTCTACATTCTAGAAGAGACCACATATTTTTCTGAGCCTTCTGCTATTTTTGGTGGAGTGGAACCCAATGTGAGATTTCTAATTTATAAACGATATGGAAAACGACGATGTATAAATTATATAGTCGATGTATGAGTTATATAAGCGTTGTACACCTCATGTATAAGCGTTGTATAAGTTGTACGTTCGATATATAAGTTATATATGCGTTGTAAAAATTATATATGTGTTGAAATAGAAGTGAAATGTTTATATATAAATATAAATATATATATATACGCCCCTCATCCACAAACCATGGACGATATTTATTGGTTGTGATTGGTGTGAAAATTGGTCGATTACGAATGGTTGATTAGAATTGTTTGTGGTTGAAATTGATTGATTGTGGTTGAAAAATACCCGTTTGTGGTTGAGAAATATTTGGTTGAAACCACATAGGATTAGTTTGTGGAAATGAAAAAATATATACATGCCGCCTGCGTGCGAACTAGATGCATGATTCCCCATTGTCAAAAGCTGCGAGGCTTTAAGGTAGAGCGATGAGCCGTACTAGGGACGGTCCCGGTTTTAACTACCCTACCGTTATGCTACCGAAATTTTGAATAGTATTCATGTGTTAGAATTATTTTCCTGTGTTGAAACTATATTCGTGTGTTGAATAGAAAACCTTCATATGTTGAATCGAAATTCATTCGTTGAATAGAAATTCATGTGTTGAATGGTATTCGTGTTTTAAATAAATTATTTTAACAATAAAAATCACATTTTTACTCTATATATACAAACCATAGAAAACCTTCATGTGTTGAATAAAAATTCATTCGTTGAATAGAAATTCATGTGTTGAATGGTATTCGTGTTTTAAATAAATTGTTTTAACAATAAAAATCACATTTTTACTCTATATATACAAACCATAGAAAACCTTCATGTGTTGAATAGAAATTCATTCGTTGAATAGAAATTCATGTGTTGAATGGTATTCGTGTTTTGAATAAATTGTTTTAACAATAAAAATCACATTTTTACTCTATATATACAAACTATAGAAAACCTTCATGTGTTGAATCGAAATTCATTCGTTGAATTGAAATTCATGTGTTGAATGGTATTCGTATTTTGAAAGAAATTGTTTTATAATAAAAATCCTATTTTTATCACCTACATGAACTATATAAAATAATCGTGTTTCGAAATAAATTGTTTTCCAATAAAAATCACATTTTTCTATATACATGAATGGTTAAAAATAGCGAAGTGTTGAAATAATTGTCGGTTAGATAAAAATATCATTTTTATCAAATGTATGAAAAGAATATAGTTTTGAAATCGAAGAATTGATATATATATATATATATATATATATATATATATGTATATATCGAATAACGAAGCTGCAGTTCGTATTTTGAAATCATGATTTCAAACGATTAGTGCGGGAGATCCGACCATCGAATTTTCCCAAAACCGAAACCGTTGGGTTCGCTTTGGAAATATCTTCCCAACGATACCCACTTTGTGAAAATCCAACGGTTGGATTGTCTGGAATGTTTAATTCAAATCTGAAGAAAAACAGCGCCAGAATCGATTATATATATATATATATATATATATATATATAATTATATTAAATCGAACAACGACGCTGCAGTTCGTATTTTGAAATCGAAACTTCAAACGATTATACCGGGAGATCCGACCGTCGGATTTTCCCGAAACTGGAACCGTTGGATTCGTTTTGAAAAGATCTTTCTAATGATATAAATTTTGTGAAGATCCAACGGTTATATTTTCAGATATGTGTAAATCAAATCTGAGGAAAAATAGTGCCACGGCCGCGTTATGGCCGAAGCGTCGTTTGAATAAATTGGCTATTTTAAAATAAATAATAATAGCGATAAACCATTATAAAATATTATAAACGATATGGAAGTGAAATTAGAAACTAACTGAAGGTTGGCTAAGTCGAATGGTTTCCTGGATTTTGATCTGATGTTGGTTTCGGCCTTCGAGGTTAATACTTGGGAAATTGTTCTCTTACTGATTTACGGTTAGTGACTAATGAACTGGAATATGGCGTTTGTGTGTTTGTGTTGCACTTGTTTATTATATACGCGAGTTGCTCATAAAGACCGGGTTTATCCCATTCTGAATAACTGAATCGATGATAAGAAATCGAAGATGAAGACGGCGGTCGAAGACCGGAGATCTTCACCTCGTTTGGATGGTAACTGATGTCCTGATTGGGAGGCATCCCGAAATATGGATAATGAGTGGTGATTGTCCAGACGTACGTGGAGATCGATGGGTTTGCGAGGTATGTAGTGCCTCCGGTTTCGTTCAGACCCAGAACGGACTTGCAAATGGACGGTGTGTCTGACATTGGAATTTATTCTGCGTGATTGATAGCCATTAGTTGCATGGTGTGAATTGCTTGTGTAGCATGCTAAGATGCAGTGATCAAGACTTCTGTTGAAAAGCAAAGTCTTGTGGTGATGATCAAAGCACCGCCTGTGTGGCGTAGCTTTGTGTATAACGTGAATTCGTGAGCCTCACACCCCGATATGAACCAGAAACGGGAGAGGACCTCAGGGAGGACATGCGTTTCTTTCTAGCTAGAAGTGGCGTCAGTGGTTTTACACGCCCTGATGAGTTTGACTTATGCGGTTGTTACTGTTGTGAGGCGCCTCGGTTAGATCGGACGATCCGGGTCCGATGGAGTCGTTCGTTGGCTCATTTACGCCCCATAGGGCGGGGAAACGTAGTGTTCAGAAATTTTAATCCACATCGGTGGACCGACCCTGACGATCCAAGGGTCACTTGAGCTCTGACCCTGAGACATGGGCTAGATTGTCTCGAAGTCGGTAAGGACTATCTTTTGCCTTGGTTCATGACGGAAATCCAATTTCCAAATACGTGACTGTGCAGTTTTGATTGTATACCTATATATGGCGACATAGTGGTATGGGGCATTAATGTCGTCTATGATTGATACTTATGATTAGAAATTGTTTTTGAAACATATAAACACTAGTAATAATATCAAATGCTTTTGTTTCATTCTTATCAAGCATATTTTGGCCATTATAAGGTAAAAACTCTATCCTTCGGTTTGCGTTGCATTGTGTGATGGGAACTGAGTCTTATAATGGCTTCATTTTTATAAAAAGCATTGCGATGTTTAAAAGAATAATTTGTTTTAAAGCACTGGCAATTCGATGGAGTAAACCCGTTCCACGAAAGTGGCGTGGTCCTGTGATTAGCCATATTATAAATGTGTTAAGTAGATTTCTCATACCAGTCCCATGACTGACTCGTAGTTTGTTTCACTTTCAAACTCGGGTGCCCTTTTTTCTACACGGGCAGCCTTGTCTTCAGGTTTTAGCAGGCTCTTTCTGGATTGCTGTAGCTGAAGATGGATTCTGTCATTTCTCTTTTTATGCTGTTCAGCTCCTATTGTACATATTTTGTTTGTTTTTCCGCTGTAGACATTTATTGATAGTTGAACTGTATTTGTACTAAGTAAGATCCTGTATACTGTGTAACTCTGATGTTTACGTTTATCCAGTGTATTATTTGTACATTATCTGGTGTATTTATTTAATTCTGTTCTGTTATTTCTGTTTATGTGTTATATTCCAAAGATTACCCTTGCCACCGTTAGTACGGGGTATGGGGTCGTCAAAACATGGTATCAGAGCTTTGGTTAAGCTTAGTGCTGGAATATAACATATTAACGAACAAGTCAGAAATAGAACCAGTAGTGTTCTAGGACGGGTAACTCAATACAGATAGGATCAGCAGTATCCTAGTATGTGTAAAGAAGAATGAAATTACACCCTGATAGACACATTTACATTTTAAGTATATGTTTCTATGTTCTAAAATACCTTTTCTATGACCTGACACTTGATCTGCCATTTGCAGAAGTACTAGAAAAATGAGTGTCAGAAACAGAAGAAATGCAGAACCCGATCTAGAGGCTCTATTAAAGAGATATCGAAATCTGAACGGAGCACAGTTTTCGGGCAATGAATCTATAATTCAGACTCAAGCTTGGATGAGTTCTGTCGAAAGAATTTTTGAACGTATCCAGTTGAGAGATGAGCAGGAAAGATTAGTATCATCTTGGGCGCTCAAAGAAGAAGCTTTAATTTGGTGGGAAACAATCATCAAAGATAATCCAGAAGGTGATATCACCTGGGATAGATTCAAGGAGATTTTCCTAGAAAGATTTACTCCTCCTGAAGTGACTGAGCGATTATGTGATGAATTCTCTTATCTGATACAAGGAGATATGACCATTCCAGAGTATCATAAGAAATTCAACGAACTTTCTCACTTTGCTCCTCATCTGATTCAAGATCCAAAGAGGAAGAATCTGAGATTTATTCATGGCCTGCAAAGGAGATATCAGAATAGTGTAATGAGGATTGTGAAGCTTCCTTTTTCAAAAATGATTTATATGGCTTATCAGTATGAAGATCTCCATAAGAAAGGTATGTTGCGCGACGAAGAGGAAGTCAGTTCTAGTAATAAAGGCGAGTCTGAAACTGATCGTCCTAAGACCAGTACGATGTCTGAGGTGAGTAGGAAGCCCAAAGTAAATCAGAAAAGGGCCAGATCTGAAAAAGAACTAGCAACGACTGCCATATGCAATAACTGCCATAAGCCAGGGCATTTTCGGGGGAATTGCAAACCCTCAAAAAAACGAATAAAGAGTGGATCTAAATCCAAGGAGAAGTTTCAAGAGAATAGAAAATGTGGTGGATGTCATCAGACGGGTCATCTTTTAAAGGTCTGCCCGCTATTCAGAAAACCTGAAACAGTACATGTAAATGAAGTGGCAGAAGTGCCTGCATCTTCGTCTGCTCAGGAAAGGCCAGATGTTTTAGAAGGCACGCTTACTGTCAAAGATATTCCTGTTAAAGTACTATTTGATACAGGCGCGTCACAAAGCTTCATTGCCAAGAATGCATTTAAGAAACTAGATTTGAATTTGAAGAAGCTCAAAGAACCAATGACTGTCCAAAATCTGGTCGGAGGTTCCATCGATCTCAGTTGGGTTTATGGAGTGCCGGTTTCTTTTTCTCGTTATCGATTCCCTACCATCGCGGTCGTCATGAATTTTACAGAGTTTGATCTTATCTTGGGGTTAGACTGGTTGACCAAGTATGAAGCTGAGGTTAAATGCGCCGACAGAGTCGTTAAGGCAAAGATAAAATCAGTTGATTATATAACCATTCCCTGTGAAGGTCAGAATGCTAATAGAAAAGACTTCTGGGAAGCTTTGGATGTTTCTCCTGTTCAAATAGAAAATATCCCTGAAGTCACAGAGAATATTCCTGACCTCATCAAAGACATTCCTGTCGTCAAGAACTACGCGGACGTGTTCGAAGAAGTTGTTTGCATTGTGTGATAGTAGATTTGATTAATTAAATTATTAAAACGATAGTTAATTTAATCAATAGTAGAATGAATGGTAGAATTTATTCGATTATATCACACATTGAACTGATTTAAAAATAGATAGAAATATATACATGTGCATTACATATGTTTGAACAGGTAAATGGATAGCTGTTGAGTATAGAAATTATTTGCGTGCCCGACAAATAGGTAAACCTTAATGAGTTGGATGCGAAATATTATTATATCAACTCCTGTGAATGACATTGGATGCAGAGTGCTGGTTATTCTGTGTGTAGTAATAAACGTCGCCATAATATAGTAACAATTAATTTTGAACTACATTACAAGGCATACTTCTGTAAGATAGGCATACTTCATCATATACCACATAAGCATTTGGAGCTTGTGTGACGAGGTGGAAGATTTACCATACGAGCGAGAGGCTTGTATGGCGATGACTATATTTTACAGGTTGCACTGATGATTGTTATGGGCAATATAAAATTATAACGATAAATTGCCAGATTAATAAAAAAACCCACACGGGTCTGGAGTTGACAATAATCACGTCTCTCTAGTTATTAGATACGGCACATGGATTATTTATTTCCCACACAGGACGAGGTGACGAGGATTTATCCTCTGGAGCAATTAAAAATACACACTCCCTCAGGCTTCGACAGGGTGACGAGAATTTATTCTCTGGAGTTATTATCTATACACGCTCCCCTGTAAACACCAGATTATATCACTATAAATATGTGTATGCTTTATAGGATTTATTGGGTACCTAATACGGCCCAATAAATTTCCAAACCTCTCCCCGTACAAAGGAGGTTATGGCGAAATTTTTCGAAAATTCCGGGTGTTAGCCAAATTTTTGAAGAATATG